>OW386288.2:142038342-142192540 GCA_936432065.2 Rutpela maculata
TACTTACCATATAGACCCACCAATTTATTAAATATTATAACTAGGGTCAACCAGGGCTAATATGATACAAAAATCAAAACTTTTCAAATAAAATTTTGTTTTTTTATCCCAGACGTTTTTAAAAAAATACTGTTGTGTGCTAAATTACTTTCTTTTTAAGGTTAAAGTGCAGAAATTTTACTAAAATAGAGATCAACATTAGACCAACAAAAAAATGAAATTTCTGTATCAAAATAGCCCCACCATGATACATGGGTGTCCTTTATCTATCAGCTATAAACATTTGGTTTTTGTGGTTACAATAGTTTTTGAGATATTAGCGACTTTATATTAGCGTGTTTTTTCAGTCTCCTGAATAATTTCTTCTTATATTTACCAACCATTTTAAGCTCTAAACTTACGACTTCGAATTTATTAAAGGACCCCCGCTCATTTCTTATGGGAAATGGCCCCCGGTGAAATTGAGTGAATTTTTAATATATTGTAGACTTCGACTTGATTAAAAGCTCTCATGGACCCAACTCGATCCTATGTCTAGTTTCCGAGATACAGCTCAAGAAATGTACAAAAATGACCTTGTACAATTAAAAAAAATTCGAACTCATGATTTTTTTCATTCATTTTATCTTGCAAAACGTTCTAATGGCCATTTATAATATTTTGCATTAAAAACATTTGTTATTTTAATAAAAATAGCGTAGAAAGAAAAATTTGAAAATGTTGGCGAAGGCGCCGGGAACTCTATATAAAAATGAGTAAAAAAATATTCTGTCAAATTCGCTAAAACATTTTTTACATAAAGTATGTGTCTTCCTGATCAAAAAACTTTAATTGAAAACCTTTCGGAAATTTGACCTCTAATCCCCCATCAATAAATTAAAAGTTCGACAAGATACAGAATTTTACAAGAATTTATAGTTGTATCTCAGAAACTAGACATAGAATCGAATTGGTCCCATGAGAGCTTTTGATCAGAAATTCGAAATCTACAACATATTAAAAATTCAGCCAATTTCACCGGGGACCACTTCCCAATTAGAGATGGTATGAAAGAACCGAACCTGTTCTTTCGGAACAGGTACGAGCTAACAGTTCCGCGGAACAGTTCTCAGATTTAGAAAATACTAGTTCCGACTCCGCTGGACTGTCATGCGTTTGAGCGGAGCACTGAGTATATGATAACGTTGTACCTTCGGACACGGAGCCGGAGTGGAGTGAGCAGATCAGGCTTGCGGACTTTTTGGTATTGGTGGTAAGTGGTAGTATTTGTGTGGGATGTATATAATAATAATAAATTCTGTTTAATTAGTGTTAAGTATTACAAAAATGCAGCTCTAGCATTTTTTAATTCGAGGAGTTTTAGGAATAGTTTGAAGCATTAGGTGAATATTTTGACTTATTTCCATGTAACAATGAAATTAATTGAAGAAATGGTAAAACTTAGAAAGGAAATACTCACGGTTCTAAATCGTATTACAAAACAAATTAAAAGTATATTAATTTATAAGACACCCTCTACTCTTATTCAGAGTTCAAATACTAGTTCATATCGGTTTTGATATACAGGACGTATTTTGTATTGACCGCTTTCTTTTCAAGAACTTGGAGCTCTGGAGATTTCAAAATCAAAACATTGAATGGAGAATATAATTGATACGTCAGTTTTCAACCTTCATCAACCAATCAGCATTCTTGTTTCAAAAAAATCAGGACTCCAAGCACTTGAAAAGAAAGCGATGTCATTATGGAGCATATGGAGCTGCGAGTGCGAAAGAACGGGCAATCACCAATGCCGGACTCGGAGCAGGTCGGAATCGGAACAGGTTTTTGGAACAGGTATACTTTTTTACCCGGAACAGTTCCGACCTGTTCTGAGAAAAATCCACTCAGTACCATCTCCACTTCCCATAAGAAATGTGCGGGGGCCTTTTGCTTTTAAAACTTCGACACTACTAGGTACCTGCAACAAAGAGAAACCCACTGCAATAAAAACAATGAATATAGGTGCTACATAAGTTATAAGTTATATAAGATTCATCATTTCGTGTATCATGTTAGCCTCACAACTTGTATTACAATAGCCCTGAAAATGTATCATAATAGCCCTCGAAATTTGATAGCTCTTATGACACCATTAACAAAGAGTAATGTTAACAAATTTTACATCAAAATACTGTTGGAAGCACCCTTGATAATTTACTGTACAGAAACATCAGAATAACGGTCGTGAAACTTTTCCGGAGTAAAAGTCAAAGAAAAAAAAGTTTTTGGAGCCCAAAATCACATGACGCAAGCTGTATTTTTTCTGCTGAAACTTTATTTTTAATCTGTATCATGAATATGGCATCATATTATGTAAGGTTTGGCCAAATAGGTTTAGAATGTCACGAAACGTCGAGATTTTAAATTTGATTGAAAAAAAAAAAAATTCTGTCTGTCGGTCTGTCTGTAACTTTTTTGTGCGCACGTTTACTCTGGAACCGTTTGAGATATTGACTTGAAATTTGGTACACATATGTAGTTTAACGAGATCTAGAACTAGATTATATTTTCATCTTGTTCCGTCGAAGGGTTGGGGATAAATTGGGGTAAATAGGCAAATCAAGCAGGTAAGAGTCCATCAAATTGGTATTTAATATATACAAGAGAAGCTAAGGTCTCAAAAAAAATTTTGGCATTAGCCACCCCCACCCCATTATTAAAGGGGATGAAAAAAAATTGTGATTTAGTGTGTGTACAAGAACCAGAAACCTCAAAATATTTTTTTACTTCATCCACCCCCACTACCACCCCCTATAACCACCCCCACCCCGCTACCGATGTGGGGTATCGTTTTATGGGTTTTTGGGGTAGAGAATTTCAAATATTATATTATTAAAGTTCCATGAACAATTATTTCCACATACAACATTTTTTCGTTGTGAGTGACTTCGATAAAAAATCTGGATGTGGAAGTAGTGATTCCTTGGGCAGCGGTTTTTTTCATATAGTTTTGTTGCAGATATACATTTTTGTTTGTTTGTATCACAATAGCCCCATATTTTTGGTTGTATCACATTAACCCGCAGTTGACTCTAATTTTTCATTTTCGAAAACGATAGCTATTTGCGCAACAAGTTGTGAGAAGTGATTTGATTCTCCGTTAGGCGCAGGATTTTTTTTATTAAGGCGATAGGTGAGATACTACGATAGAAATACGATGTATATGGAAGAAACACTTTTAAAGTAGTATTACTATGAGAAGATGCCAGCAAAAAATATGCGCAGAAACGAGTTTGTGCACTCCATCATTCTAAGCCAATGAGGAAGAATTACGTGACATTCAATGTCAACACCAGTGGCGGCGGTGCCCTGCAGTAGAGCGGCGGCGACGGTAATAATAATAATAAAACAACTTTATTAGGCAAAGTTTAGTAGAACTTACTATTCTTTTTATTGCAATTACACATCCCTATACCCCAGATAAAGCTATGCCACTGGTAAAAATATTCGCGCATTTTGGCTCCGCCCTGGCATCTTCTCATAGTAATACTAGTCTACTACATGTTCTGTATGTAATTTATTCTAGTAGTGTTTGGAAAAATTATTAAACTGCAACATTTTAAATTTCTATATTTGACATTTATATATTACCTTTTTGCACGATTGAGCTTTTTTGTTTATTTACAATCATCTGTTGCCAAGACAGCAGCTTATGTTTACTAACTGCTAGGCCAAACTCTGATGGCAAAACTGAACGGTAAATAAAATTAATAAAACATACGTTATTTCACAAAAATAAGGACAAAATAATATATTGAGTATTAAGAACGGAAAGGACCTCGTATTTCAACCTATGTAATGAATGGTTTTAGCCAAATGTCATAAAACTGGAGTATGTTGTACTTCAAACCATGCTGATTAAAAGTCTCACCATTGAGAGGGGGTTGAGCCCCCTAAAGTCAAGGATTTCCAAGATATTTAAGTATAAAGTTTGAAAACCTTGAGGTAAAACAGAAAAAGACAAAAAAACCCAAAAGTTCAGTGACTGGACCGCAAGCCATCTCCTCCCCACCCGTTTTCGAGGGCGGGGAACACGATGGTGACAATATTTTCCGACCTACGCTTCACCCACTACCCTTAAACGGGAAACACCTTTTTCCGATGCTAGTCTTCCGAGAACTTGTCGGATCGGTTTTTTCATTCGAATAAAATAAGTAAAGGTTGGTCACCTGTGGTCAACCTAACCCACCATCGGGGGCAACTGCCTCCACCCCCAATAACGAAATGCCTTTTTATACTTAAATATCTTGGAAACTCTGAACTTTAGGGGGTTGGGACCATTGAGACTTTTAATCAGCATGGTTTGAAGTGAAACACACTCCAGTTTTATGACATTTGACTGAAACCAGTTTTTACATAGGTTCAGATACATAGGTTCCTTTCTATTTATTTAAAGAAGAATAACATTATTTTCTGCACGATCGTATTAAATTACTCTTCAGTTAAAATAATCGTGTAAAAAACAGTGCATCGCGAACGTTGTGGACAGGATTTTGCAGAGTGAGAGGAAAACATGTGTTTATTTTCGATTCATTATAAGTATTAAAAACCAAACAGTATAATCTTTAAAACTGTTTCAGGTACTTGCTATTGTTCTAACGAATACAACTATATATTTTTTTATTTTAAATTTCTGTTGTGCTTGAATATTGTTAATGAAAATAGTTCCTAAAATAATATACAAGGTGATCTATTATGACATGCGGAAAATTTATCAGTAGATTGTCCCCACCGAAAGGAGTTAAAAAATTAAAAATTAGAAAAAAATAACCAAAAAAATTACCTTATTTTTTTGTAGAAATGCGCCACCAATGACTTTAACCAATCTGACGTGACACGGTACAACCATATCACTTTATCAGACTTGGGATTGACACTATTGACAGCAAAGCTGGGGAAGGTAGATGTCACTTTCTGGTTTTAATCAAATCACACTACAAAAATAGCGAAATAAATCGAAAAGACATTGACCCTAGGCTAGTGAACTCTGCAGCAACAAGTAGATATAAGAGATATTTACTTAAACCCGTCAATAATACAAAAACACCAACTTCGGTGGTGCTTTGTACCTGCCGGTGTTGACCGAAAGCACTTAGGAAATGTAAACATCTCCAATATGTTCTTTCACAAGTAAGTTCGTCGCCCTATTACTGACCTTGAATAACAGTAGTGTATCTTTGTAAGTTTTAACCATTTTTAAAATACTAAATTACCTCAGAGCACTCTAAAATTTTGCAGTGGCTTTTCCACATTGAAGACTAGTACACCATTTTATTTTCCGCATATCATGATAAAACACGTTGTATACACAATTTATGATCAAATCTATATAAGTTGTATTCCTTAGAGCAATGGGAAGTACCTGAAACTATTTTAAAGACTATACCATTTATGATTTTTGAAATATATATTTTTTTAACTATTTAACTGTTTAACGTCGGCCTATTTCCGCTACCAGGGCCCATCACCGACGCCAGGAGACGAGCTACCCCCAACCTGGAAATTTTGCCGAACCTCTTCCCTTAAGAAGAGTAGGGATCTTTTACTTGCCTAACATTTAATCGATGCTATTTATTTTTGTATTTTATTGAATTTATCTAAAAATAAAAAATCACTCTCAAAATAATTTTTATTGATCCTTATAGTTTGCACTAGTACTTATACCTATTAAGAAACAAAAGAGAGAACTAAAAGGCTATTATTCACAAATAGGTAGTTATTTATATTTCATTATTAGACATATAATTTTTTTTTTCAATTATACAAGTGCAAATCGCACAACTATAAGTGTTAATTTCCTAGTGGTGAACGCCATTCGAATTTTACAAATATTGTTTTGTAGACCTGTCTCTTGATATAACACCAAAGAAAGAAGTCTAATGGGGTTAAAATGTTTGAAAATAATTTGAAATAAGTTGTGGGCCATAAGCTTCATTGAGATAATCCATAACAACGCGGCTGTTATGGGGCGGTGCTTGCTGGAAATACAACAATCGGTATTATGCTAGAAAAACTTGTTCGATTTCTTGCCAAGTTAGATTTTGTAAGAATTCGCCATGATTTGTAGTAATGACAGTTATCAATTTTTGAACTAGGAAAAAGTTATTTTTTCTTTTTGTGAACTTTAAAGTGAACCAGATAGTATATTGTTGAAACTCTAAATAAACACAATAATAGTAAAATACGGTTTTATTGAATTAACATGTGGTCCTTCGAGCCGGATTTGAGGAACCTGTGGATTGCTGTTAGTTGACTGTACAAACACGTTGTGGTGGGAACATTCGAACGGCTTGAGAAACTTTACTGATTCACGAATATTGTGTATACGACAACCTGATCAGAAATACCTAGATGTGAGGGTATCAAATGTTGTAGTTATGAAACAACGAACAAAATGTTATATTGATGTGAGTAGACCTGTTTTCTTGATTAAAGAGCTGTGAGATACCCTGGTTTGCTTTGGGTAAAAAGACATTGTGAATACCAGTTGAGTTGGTATTAAATTGCAGAGGTCCCAAATGTCCTAGAAATCCTAATAATCCTAAAATTTCAATAAACTACGAAAATGTCCTAAAATTGCCCTTAAATTGGATTAACTGTCCTAAAAGTCCTAAAAAATAGCGATAATTTAAACATATTTTTTAAATTGCGCAGTTGAAGCAGTTCAACTGCGTTGGTTGACGGACCAAGGAAAACCAAAAAAGAAAGGAACAGTCTGCAAAAAAGCGAAAGGTGGACGAGCAATTAGCCAACTTGAAAAAGAAAAAGTCAATGTAAAAATTGCAGAAAACCTGATTTCCAGCGGAAATGACAAATTAAAATTGGCCATGTCAGTTAAGCCAAAAGTGATACGATGGATGCTAATGCTGTGATCTCAATTGATCTCTTTTCAAAGAGTCAACTTAAAAATTGCAGAGCTGAACAATGAAATTCTTAGTTTGAGTAGCCATAAAAAAGTAATGCATAGATGTTATTCCTTTTTTTTGCAACATTTTCTTGAATTTTTATGGCAATTTTGTAAAGTTCATGCATTAGAAATATTTTTGTTTTGTTGAGTTTTCTTTTGTTTATCGATGTCAATTTTATCGTTCATGTTCTCAATAAAGTATTGTATTTGTCCTAAAATCATTTATAAAATGTCCTAAAGTCCTAAAAAAAATGACCATAGAAGCCTTTGGACAGGTGCATTGGTGTCAAGTTTTACGATTTGAGACGACATCGACAGGGCAGATCAGAAGAGCAGCATCGCTGGTGGGTGTGAGAGGTTATGAGTATTTTGTAGGCGTAAGAAGAGCTAAGCTGTAAACACCGTCGCCTTCGAGAGACCGCTCCTGGTGACTGCCAAGGTCGTCTTCAATAAAATGTGGGTTTCCCTGTATTAATTATATTGACTTGTGGAATTTGTCTTAAAATGTTTACCCATTTCTATATGAACAAATAACGAATTTTACACCAACTATTACGAGACGGATGATAGTCTTTATTTGATACGACTAAATATAATAATTAGTAGTCACTGAAAAATTAAAATTCAACCCATATAAATATTTGTAACGAATATTTTAAAGTATGAATAAAGCGGAATTCGTTAACAATGTACTCCAACCAATCATCCCGAAATATATGCAAAAACAATTTTGTCCCAATTAAGCCTTTACGCACTCACCAATCTCTTTATCGGATTGTTTTAAATAAAACTGTTTGATTTTCATGTGAAATTTATTGTTATGTGCAACAAAAAATAATACTCTCTAGTTTATATGGAAATAAATAAACGTTGATTGTTCTGCTTCTGACGCTGTTAATTTATTTGTAAATGTAAAGCGCCCTTCAACGTTTTTTTATTTAGTCGACTATTTCCATTGTAATTAAAATTGGATTTATATTCGGCACATAATTATAGCCCAGGAGCTCGTGAACAAAAAATCGTGACTATTTTAAGAAACCTAGTTTTACTTTCCTCGCTTACCGAAGGAAAGTATTGTAATCGTGACAATATCAGCCTTCGAGATTTCTCCGGCTTTTTACGTTTTAGAGAACGTAGATTACGAAAATTAAAGCCATTTAATTCCGTTAGTCTGTCTGTCTGTTGGCGCTATATCTACAAAACTACTTGACGGAGAATTAAGATATTTGGTAGTTAGTTGACGTTACTGCCAACGAAGAACAGGAAACAATTACGTTAAAAAATATACAGCATTATTAAGGAAAAAAATGACGGAACAAGGTAATACACACAACTGTCAAGGAAGAAAAATATGAAAAAAGAATATACAGGGTGCCCCCCATTTTTTTTTTATATTTCGCATGGAGTTAATACAACTGTTAAAGAAAAATATGGAAAAAATATACAAGGTAGTCGCGCAAAGAAAAATAAAAAAATGTGATGAAGCATGATAATAATTAGGATGCAATTAACGCAACTGTCGAAGAAAAGTATAATTAGTTTTAGCTAAATATGCCTTAATGCCATGTTGCTTCCTTACAAAGTTACCGGACGTCTGAGGCAAATTTTTATTATTTTTTTATATATATTTTTAAAACAAATTTTTTAATATTTCTTTTATTTTAATTATCATTTTAAATTATTTTACTGTCAGGTTTAGCCAATTAAAATAATTTAAATTTAACATAATTGGGTATATTTTGTGCCGCAAGAAATTGAAACGCATCGAAAACGGTGCATTTTTACAGATATAAAACAAGTGTACCTTTTTTTACGTAGAATTGAATTAAAAAAATATATTTTTTTATTAGAAAGTTTATCCTCAAAAAAATAATGACCAAAACAAAACAAAAATTAGACGTTCCCAGCGCCCTCTAAGTTATGTTACTCGTCTAAATTGTTAACGCGACTGTTCTTAGCATTCCAGAAAACCCCTATTTACTAAATTTGGGTCAAGTAGCGTATATAGTGATAGAGATATAACAAAAAATAAATAAAGAGAATCTCTTTTGATTTTTTAAGGAAACAACATGTTACTTAGGTATGTTTAGCTAAAACGACTTAATTTATTCAAGGAACCTACTGTTGAGGTATGGCCCATTATTTAATAGATACCCTGTATACAGGGTGGGCAAAAAATTTAAAATGCGACAGTGCACGATATTATTTATGAATTTGCAAAAAAATATATACAGAGGGTGGTCACCCTGACAAAGTGAAGGAGGACGATATTTCTCATGTACTTAACACAACTGTCGAAGAAGAAAATATGGAAAAGAAGTATACAGGGTAGTCACCAAAAAAAAAAATTAAAAAATGCGACAGAGGGCGATAATATCTTGCATGCAAAAAAATTTGGCGGAGCATGATAATATTTAGCATGCAGTTAACACAATTGTCGAAGAAGAAAAATATGAAAAAAAAAAATATGAGTGGTCAGCTAAAAAAAAATTAAAAATGGAGAATGGAGGACGATAATATTTTGCATGCAGTTAATGCAGCTATCAAAGAGGAAAAATATAAAAAAATATATACAAGGTGGTCACCCTAACAAAGTTTTAAAAAATGTGACGGAGGACGAAAATATTATTGTTAATGACGTTACTGCTACCTGCAGAACTGAACTTCACTGTGCACGGCCACTACAAAGTGAGTATCACCTTTTAAATTCACCATGAAATAAATTTCACCATCTAGTTCCCAATGTTGACCATATATAGGAAATGTGTATGTTGACACAACAAACCTAACCTATATATTTATTTATTACCTTACACCTTTCTTCTAGATTTTATAAAAAACTGTACATACAGCAAATCAAAACAACATGCGACAGGTGACAGATCTGTAAATGTGAAGTTGTTTAGATACTAGACACGAGTTAAAATTTGGGATGTACGGCGAGCAGCACACTAAGGCGTTCGAAATCCACGTCTCGAGAATTGTAACTATGAAGTGACAGCAGGAACTTTGAATAGGCAATTTGTAGTATCCACAACTTTGCTGCGACTTTAAAGTGACGCCACAGTCCCATTCGGTACTTTGTAGTAAATGTAACTTTAAAATTACATTTTTACAGTTATCGCCACTATCGTCAAATAGCAATTACTTTCAAATTGCATTTATTAGTGAAAACGACTTCAAAGTGATGTTTTCTGAAGTGCGCCATATTGATGGCCAAAACTTATGAAGCCATTATTACAAGACATGAACCATAACTGCACAAATGAATTAAAAATTTAATTCACCGCCATTTCTGCACCAAATATAATAAATTAACAATAAAATTGCATTCGTTTTAATTTTGACACTTAGACCATTGCGAAATAGTACCAATTTTATTTTCTCATATTACTTTTCTAGTATTCTATAGAGTTTCTGAGTTAGGGAAATGAACAAGAATCATGTAGGAATATTGCAGTACAAAGCAGGCAACATTGATTTCAAAGAGTATGGGAATGTTCCCTGAAAGTAGTGGCTTCCACGCCACGACGTTGCCGCTACGTAACCATAACGTCGTTGGAACATAGCCGGACGAGTTCCGGAAAATAGTTCGAACATTGCAATCACCCAAATATTATGCCCCATTTAAATGTACCCACGTAATGAAAACGTTCCTATTACGTTTCAGTGACTAGTGGTAAAATACTTAAAAGTGCCTACAGTTCTACTAGATACCCCAATCACTTTATACATGAACCTCTAAAAGAATCCAACCTAAGATTTTCCAACGGGATTCTCTTTATTTGGCATAAAAAATAATTTCTCAAAAGTCCATAAATCCAACTGGACGGCTACAAAAGTTACAGAAGGTCAAAAGTCACTAAAATCAGATTTTTTCAAATATCTCGTAAATTATCGGTTGTACGTTAATTTTGGCTATTATAAAATTTGTTTGTGAGATAAATCTGAATAAAAAATATTCTATACAAAATTTACGTAGAACCAATAGTTTTTGAGATATTGGGCTGAGAAACTTCGGGGCAAAGTGCACGCGCCACTATTCTATACGTCTGTATAGTGATGTATATAGATAAGACCCATGTATACATAGGAACATCGTTTATGCACATGATACTATGAAATATAAGATACGCTCGGTACGACTACCAGCTTTCGACCTGCTGTGCGCATAGCGTCACCCTCTAGTCAACTTCAAATCGAGCCCGCGCCGGCGACCATCTACCTAAAAATACATCGAAAACCGTAATATAAGACCTAGAAAGCCGATTGCAGGCAATTTTACTTCTAATATTATAGAATTCTATGACTGCTTTTGTCAGCACTTTTCATTTCGCATAAGGCCGTTGTGGGTTTAAATGTTTGTGAAAACACCTCCAAAATAATTGGTGAAAGCACATAATATGATCTTTTGCACCGTTGATTTTTCAACGTGTGAGCTATTTATTTTGTTTTTATTTAATATCAAATTTTAATTCATTTAATTAAACACAATAAATAGTAGTAGTAAATAATATATTACTTTAATTAGTTTAATTATGAAACAGTGCATTTATCTAACGTTATTCACGAAAATAGACAAACAGTCAAGAATGGGAAATATTTATTCTGTTATTTCAAGATAAATTGCCGGATTCTTTTATTATGAAAAACATTTTGCATCTGCAAAATAGCGTTTTCGCAGTATAACTTAATTCAATAGCGCGGGATATATCAATGTATTTTCTCATGGTAATTATTACAAATATTTAATAACCTCCATTAATTTGCTGAAACATCTCAAGAAAATCTGAATTCGATTTCATTAAACACTAACGTAGTTAACGTACATTAGTTCTCACACCGCATTCTCTGGGCTGTATAGTTCGCGAGGGCGTTCCGTATACTTAATTGAAATTTTCTCGAAAACTGTTAATCCTAGAAAAAAAAGTTTCAAATAAAAAAGTTAGCTCCATCCTTTATCTTCATATGCCCTCGATATACTTGGTATCTATTTCGAAAGACAAAAAAGTTTCTCGTTTGTTGTATTCCCACCTGTACATTTTCACAGTTTATCGACATAGCCTTAGAAATAAAATCATATTTTCTACACTTATTAAAACTTGACCTTCATATTAACACATTTTGTTAACAAATATAGATTCATCACACGGTAAAAATTTGAGATTAACTCGTTGTCCCGTTTTTTAGTTAGGGCGAGTTAAACGAGAAAATAATTGTATCTATTATTTTACAATTTTCTCACATTTTTGGCTCTATCTTTTGTCTCGAACAACCAAAAGAGTCGTAATTTTTTATATTATCGAAGAATAAGCTTCTAAACACTTCGGTTAAGGTAATTTTAATTTACATCTAAACTAAAAATGGACCGCTGAACTAGTTGACTTTTACGTGACGTAACAGCGGGAACTGCAGTAAGGGGAGGCATGCGTGAGAGCGTATCTCTATTTCTTAGTATCATGGTTTATGCACATATAACCACGTAATTTTTTTCTGAGAAGTCCTTTTATAATAGCCAAAATTAACGTAAAACCGATAATTTACGAGATATTTGAGAAAAACTGATTTTGGCGACCTTTAACCTCCTGTAACTTTTGTAGCCGTCCAGTTGGCTTTATGGACTTTTGAGACAGTAATTTGTATGCCAAAATAATGAGAATCCCTCTGGAAAATCTTAGGCTGGATTTTTTTTAGAGGTTTGGAGTTTTTTTTGTATACATTGACTGGGCTATAGATACGTTGAGTATTCGAGTAATAATTTTCAGCTTTCTTAAAAAAAATTTATTCATTAATTTTTACGAGAAGTTTGAAAGCGCATTCTTTCACTGAAGTTTTTTAAACTACTCACCATTTTTGGTCACATGCTCTCGGTCTATTATTATTTTTATATTATTCAGTCGCGTGATCGAATCAATTTCTGTCTGTTAGCACCGAACTGGCGAGGAAAATTAAGCATGTATAAATCGCGTCAAGTGCAATTAGGGTTGTAAATTTCCCCTACACGCTCCTTCACTAGAGGACGGAAATTAATATAATCGTCTATGCAATCAGATGCATTCAAGCTAAAGCTGATAGCAAGGTACTTAGGTACAAGGTTTATGTGATGCCCCGAATAAACTAATTGACTTTTAAATTATCTCCTAAATTGTTTATATACACTTTTGTAAATATGTCACGTGGAACTTTAAAGTCTAAAGAAATGAAAAATCTTCGTAACATTTTCATTCTCTTATCTTTGATTAAAATTATGGAAAATAATTTGAACAAATAGATTGGATTTCATGTAAGCCACTGTAATACAATTCCTGACATTCAATCTGTATTTCGATCTGACCACAGCTGCACAACTTCATTGTTAGAAGTAGTTGACAATTTATCTCAGCTCTAGATTATCTAACTTGAATATTAACAATCCTATTACTTTTAGATTATCCCCAAGTTTCGATAGGCTTAATCATCAATTGCTTCTGACAATATTGCACCAAGTAATTTTATTGTAAATCATAAAAATATCTCAGGTTTACTATGTTTATAGTGGCGTTCCACATTAGATCATTTAAAAAAGTAAAAAACACGCTTTCATGAGTAGCGCACTAAAAAGTTAAAAAATGATTATTAGGTAATTTAAAAAAACTTGGAGCACACTTATAAAGGGTGACACATGAGATATGTAACACCTCGTAGCATGTTTATTTAAAAAGATATTATTTTGAAATTTGGTGGACTTATATAATGCGTGATTGTCCTTTTTTTGGTACAAACAAGAAATTTTTTCCACTTCCGGTTTCACCGGAAGTGACATCTACTTCGTTATATTAAATGGCACCCTGTATATATTTTTTTTCCTATCTGATTCTACTTAAATTTCTCTTTTCATCTATGTATACCAAGATGACATTCGTTTTTAAAATGGCTGCTGAAAACCATTTTATTGCACTAAGTCAAGTTGGCTATGGAATGAAATGTGGCGGTAATTAATGCTTAATGTGCTGCGATATCAAAAGAACCCTGGTACACAATTTTGTGTTTCATATTTGTTTTGTTATTGTTCAGTAGCCGAAGAGACTTTGTAGAATTTTTATATTAAATAAAAATCTCTAGACTAAATCCCCGAAATCATAAAAATTAAGATAGAAACACTAATTTTAAATTTAACCCACTTGTAAAATATTTATTCATCTTTCACTTTTACCCAATACAATTCCTTATTATGTCTGATTTTGCTTGCTTTTAAATAAAATTGTTTTCGAAGAATCTCAAAATGCTGGCCATTATTTTCCCTGCAGCGTCGAATTCTTGTAACCGGTACCTCCAAGCATATTTTCTAACTGCAATTCAGTAAACTAATTTATTGCTAACCTAACTCTCATTTTTAAGTCTTCCCTATTTTTCAGTGGAGTTTTATAAACCATTTCCTTGAGATGACCCCATATGAAAATATCAAGTGGCGTAAAATCCGGACACCTCGGGGGCCATCTAATTGGTAAAAGTGAAATATGAATAAATATTTTACAAATGGATAAAATTTAAAATTAGTGTTTCTATCTTAGTTTTTGTGATTTCGTGGATTTAGTCTAGAGATTTTTCTTTAATATAAAAATTGTACAAAGTCTCTTCGGCTACTGATTAGAACAAAACAAATATAA
This sequence comes from Rutpela maculata, assembly GCA_936432065.2. NCBI lineage: Eukaryota > Metazoa > Arthropoda > Insecta > Coleoptera > Cerambycidae > Rutpela > Rutpela maculata. The sequence goes on from OW386288.2 coordinate 142,052,938, forward strand.
AACACAAAATTGTGTACCAGGGTTCTTTTGATATCGCACCACATTAAGCATTAATTACCTCCACATTTCATTCCATAGCCAACTTGACTTAGTGCAATAAAATGGTTTTCAGCAGCCATTTTAAAAACGAATGTTATCTTGGTATACATAGTTGAAAAGAGAAATTTAAGTAGAATCAGATAGGAAAAAAATATATACAGGGTGCCATTTAAAATAACGGTGAAACCGGAAGTGGAAAAAATTTCTTGTTTGTACTAAAAAAAGGACAATCACACATTATATAGGTCTACCAAATTTCAAAATAATATCTTTTTAAATAAACATGCTACGGGGTGTTACATATCTCCTGTGTCACCCGGTATATGTACATTACATCTTGTTCATTATGCCTAGCGTCCCACGCTTTTAAATTTAATTACCAAATAATTATTTTTAACTTTTTAGTGCACTACACTGTAAAAAGTAATACTGCAAAATTCCGATAGTTAAAATGGGTTACTTGTTGCCAGTAATATAGGTTGTAACTACAAGTGAAATGTGAATTCATGAGTACATTGTAGAATATTTGTGAGGAGAGTACTGTAAAATAGCACAATTATTTAATGTAAAGTTACAGTACACTTACATTGAAATCTGGGGTGAATTTATCTAACATTTACTCAACAGTACCTAATTAATTCTATTTAGTTTTGCTTTCTTTACATTAGAATTTTTAAGTTGAAATTTCAACTTTTTTTCTTAAAATTTCAACTTTTCAAAATGTTGAAATTTTAAGAATAAAGTTGAAATTTCAAAAAAAAAGTTGAGAGTTCTGAGAGTTTCGTAGCCTGTATGCTCCCATTCTGGCCTCCCCCTGAGTCGTCACACTGTGCTACTTGGGTATTATTTTTTACAATTTTGAAGAATTATAAATTTCGCGCAGTAAAGTAGGACGGACCGATGAAAGGTCAACAAATCAGCGAGGGCCTGAACAGTCTCACACAATAAGATAAGCTTTATCGAAAAGCTGAACCTATTGAATGAAATATAATTAGATGTGAGGGACAATGGATGAAATGGCTGTACTGGAGGTTCTGATTATACAGGGTTCATAGCGACCTGGAAAACTTGGAAAAGACAGTGAATTTGGAAAATTTTATGAAAAGTCAGGGAATTTTAGTAATTTTCATAAAAAGTCAGGGAATTTGAAAAAAAAAAGTCTTCGCAATGGTAGTTCCTTTATTTCGTCAGAGTCATTAGTCGTAATGCTAGAAGACGTCGAAGGCACAAAAAGCTGGTCTTCTTCGATCGTTCCCTCACTTTCTTCATCTGGTTCAGTACGTCGTTTTTTAGATGTAAAGCGACAGTAATTACAATGAACATCATTTGTTGCTAAACTTTTCCCCAAGGTCCTAGAAAGTTAATACTTCGCCCCTGGGACCTCCAGAAGTGGTATTGCCAGATTGTGCTGAATTTCCCTACGTCTGGGGAAAAAGTAGACTTGGCAAAATCGCACTGGCACCCGCGGTCGGTTGTAGATATGCAACAATACCTTGTAATAGGCCAGGAACCCGTGTATAAAATGACTGACTATCCGGCGAACTTTGAAAATATGAAAAATGGATTGTTCTTATATAAGTAAGCAATGAATGGACCGTCAGCTGGTTGGGTAGCGGTGGGGGTGGTTGTCAAAGGGTTGAAAACACGTAAAAAAAATTGAGAAAAGAAACTATCCGGCGAACGGTGAAACTTATATGAGGGGAAGATTATGTTATATAATGAAAGTAGAACATAGTCAGCTGGACGGAGGGCGGTGGATTTACCGTCAGCTGATCGATCAAACAGGTCCAAAAACATGAAAAATTTCGTTCTTTATTTCCTACGTTTTCCAGATACAGACATTCCTATCATCATGCTGGGAAACGTAGTAAATAAAGAACGATTTTTATATCTAAACGATTTGTATTCAGCACTTGGCGACCACTTGTGTAACGCATTGCACGCTTTCCATGGTTTCGCGAGATGTGATTTTAATCCCGTATTTTCAAGAAAGGAACAAGAAGCCTTTTACTATATTAAGAAAAGATCAAGAGTTTATTGAAGCATTTAAAAGTTTGAATAATTTTCCAGAGGAGAACCTAAACAATGTCGTTAACATAATAGAGAAGTTTGTTTGCACGATGTATGGGTTTAAAGCTATAAAAAACGTCAATGATGCTCGTGTAGCTACCTTCACTAAGAGGTATAAATTTAGTGAAAATGACAACGAATTTCGGTTACCAGACAAAAATTTTGATGCATCTCTCTCGCCTCCATCGAAATCGGAACTTGTACAGCACGTTTTAAGAACTGTGTATGTATGTATACGATTTGGAACAACGCATACAAACAAGTGCCATCTACATTAGATCCCTTGGTTATAGTTGAGGAACACAAATTTAATTTAACTAAGTGGTTTGATGGAGATCAATTACCTCCATAATTATCCGAGATGCCGAAAATACTGAAGGTATTATATCATTTGTGCTTTTCACTTTTCATCCTATTATAATCTTAATCGATTTTTTATAAATAATTATTTTTTTTAGATGCGAGTGACAAAGAGAAAAATGATCTTTCACCCACTAAGCATCAAGAGAGTGATGAGTTGGATGAAAATGAGAATAAGGAAGATCTGTTATCGAAAGCCAAATAAATTTATTTTTATTTTCACTAAACTAAATAAATTTTCTGAGCAGATCATCCTGTATAATTTTGAAATGTACGAATGTATTAATTTGTATTCTCATAAAATAATGTATATTAATAATAAATTGAATATTTAATCAAATTAAAGAAAGAAACTCGGGAATGCCGCACGCACGTTTTCTAACATTAAGTTATCAATATCGATATTACTAATTAAATCTTTATGGCGAACTTTGAAATTCGGGTATATGATAATATTCATACTAAGATTAACGATAAACACGGTCAGCTGCAAGTATGTGAGTGGAAAAGTCGTCAGCTGATGCAAGAAAGGTGATGCGCGCTGCCTCGCAGGCGATCAACACTCAGCACTGTTCTGTACCAGCTGACGACTTTTCCACCCACATACTTGCAGCTGACTATGTTTTTCGTGAATCTCAGTATAAATATTGTCTTATACCCAAATTTTAAAGTTCGCCGAATAATTTAAATTTTTCATATTTTTGGACCTGTTTGATCGATCAGCTGACGGTAAATCCACCGCCCCCCGTCCAGCTGACTATGTTCTACTTTCATTATATAACATAATCTTCCCCTCATATAAGTTTTAGCATTCGCCGGATAGTTTTTTTTTTCCAATTTTCCAATTTTCCAAGTTTTCAACCCTTTGACAGCCACCCCCACCGCTACCCAACCAGCTGATGGTCCATTCATTGCTAACTTGTATAAGAACAATCCATTTTTCATATTGTCAAAGTTCGCCGGATAGTCAGTCATTTTATAGGTCTATAAGACTATAAGTATTAACTGTTACAACTAAGAGGCATGTGTAAATATTTTATTTTACCCAATTTTATTTTTTTCCATATTGTTCCACTACAACAAAAAATCTGACAATTTCGTATGATAATCACAAGGTGACAAGACATAATATATCATAGAATAGTGATTGTACCACGAAGGGTGGCCACCCTTTTGTCTCTAAAAAAAGTTAAAAATTTTTTTCTGGTGGTTAAAGTGGTCATAAAATGACCTTATTTTTTGGAGTAAGTTATCTCCATGCAAGCAATACTCGTACCAAATTTTAAATCGATCGGTTGCATAGAATCCGAAAAAAAATATATAATAGTTAAGGACATATTATTTTTTCCACCTTCGTAGGGGTAGTAGAAGAGGTTAAAATTTTTACAGTGTAATATACTCCATAAACTGCATCATCTGGAAGCCATTTTAACTAAGTAAGTGCGGGGGCACATTTCCCTAACTTTTCCGGCTATACCCTTTGATTCGTTAGAAGGAACTAATTTTAGGAATATCAGTGCCCGCAATTTGGTAAATTGCCCATTTCTAGAATAAAAAATGTATCGGGAAATATTCTCCCTGGGCAGCAGTAAAATTATGTATCTACAAACCGTCATAAAATAAATAGAATATGATACTTCGCTTATTATTCACATCCATACAAGATAGGTCATCATACTAAAGTTTATTATAGTTTGTAGATAGATCCCTCGAATATAACCAGGATATGCTGTGTAGGATCTCTGCAAATATTGCATCATAAAATGCAGCTATTACTTCAACGGCTTTTGCGAAGGGTTGGTATCGTAAAGAGCAAATAATCTCAATTATTTAAAACTACACGTTGCTCTCAGGCATTTCCAACTGTGAGTACTTGTTTGACCAAGATTTTGTTTGATCAGATGAGTTTTTTTTATAAATTGCCATATTGTCATTATTATATTGGTATTACTGGTATTATTATGAGTGGATTTATCTCACGAGTAAAGTTAAGTGTAAGAGCTCCAGTGAATTGCATTTGGTCAATCAATGTGTACAGCAAAATACACAAACTGTCAAAAACATGGATACACCTACAGTCAACAGAAAATTGTTGACAGGATTTTTGAGGGTTGTATACGAGGTGTCCGGGAATCCCGGTGACAAACTTCTGGTACAAATTCTAGGTGCAAAAATATGAAAGTTCATATAAATATTTGTCCTCAAATGCTTCGTAGGGGAACTAGGGCGACCTAGAAGGATAATATTTGGTAAAGTAGTATTACTATGAGAAGATGCCAGCAAAAAATATGCGCAGAAACGAGTTTGTGCGCTCCATCATTCTAAACCAATGAGAAAGAATTACGTGACATTCAGTGTCAACACCAGTGGCGGCGGTGCCCTGCAGTAGAGCGGCGGCGACGGTAATAATAATAATAAAACAACTTTATTATATAGTAGTATAGCAAAGTTTAGTAGAACTTACTATTCTTACACTTCTCCTGAACAAAGGTTACTCGTAACAGTTGGCAAGTTTTAATCTACTCCATTTTCACAGTTCCTTGACCGCGAAACTTTTATTGCAATTACACATTCCTATACCCCAGATAAAGCTATGCCACTGGTAAAAATATTCGCGCATTTTGGCTCCGCCCTGGCATCTTCTCATAGTAATACTAGTCTAGATAGTTGACGGTACTGCCAACGAAGAACTGGATTACAATTCCGTTGAAGAATATACTGGATGGAACCCATAAAAAATATAATTAAAGAAAAAAATATGGCCGAAAACAGTAATATTTGGCATGTAGTTAAAACAAGTGTCAAGAAAGAAATATGCAGGGTATTTCACGAGGAGACGGACATGCTTTAATGACATATAGAGGACACCGGGGGTAACCATAATCAACCGTAGAAAAAGCTAGTTGGACCCTCGTTGCTGAAATACCGGGTGTTTTATGTATTTTGTTCCAAATTTCTTTTGGTTGTTACTTTGTAAAAGAATGGAATACTAAGTTCATATTTGGCACATGTAATACACTAGTGATCCTGAATAAGTACTTGTATCATGCACATAAAAAATCTAGGTCCGGACTTGAGAAAAAAATGTTTTTGTTGTTCTTCAAGAAAAGAATACCCTGTATATGTTTTTTTTTTAAATTTCAATATTAAATTCGAAAAATACATAAATAACTGAGCAAAATGGCCTCATATTTTTTTTTGCCACACCTCTGCCGTCTTCGAAATAAATTCCAATAAATAATGGAATATGAGACTTTAGAAAATATCGATGAATGTCATGCGCAAAAAATGCTTCCACTATTAAATTGGGCATTTACTTTTTTTTAGCAATAATTATTATGTTCTAATTACATTTTTTTATGGAGGAGGTGAAAATAAATAAAAATATAAATATTAGAGGACACCGAATCAAGAAACTATTTCATTCCTCTCATTTATTAAAGAATGGTAATACAGCAACACAACATACCTATTGCCAACAATAAGAACTGTAATAACAAAGTTGTATATCAATAATGCACATAATAACAAAATAACAACAAAATATCAACAGAATAATTGTACTAAAAACAAAAAATGCAGATATTGTCATAAAACATATTTACAAATTAGAATTATAATTAAATTGCATGTTCAAAATAGCCTCCTCAGTTTCAGTGCATTTTCTAGTGCGGTTCACGAGATGACCGATCGATCTTCTTATCACATCTAGACTATTTCTAATTTCGTTGCGGCATTCAACAATACTTTGAATTAATTGATCTACGCAGTCAATGTCCACTCTTTAAGTGACCTCATAATGTAAAACTAACTGATTTTACGTTTAAGGCCATTGCTTAAAGCAAAATTTCTTGTCTGATCTGATCATTCTTTTTGCCAATTAGTTAAGATAAAAATCTCATATTAAGGTTTTTACAACATACATTACCGAATCTTTTAGGAAATGTAATATCCGAGGTATGTTCTTTCAACATGATGGAGCCTCACCACATTTGTCCATCCAAATTAGAAACCATTTAAATGATACATATCCAAACAGATGGATTGGCCACGAAGGTCCTCATGTATGACCGAAAAAGTCTTCGGATTTCAACCATGTAGATTATTTTTTATGAGGTCATTTAAAGGGTGACGTCTACAAAATGGACACTGATTGCATGGAACAATTAAATTCAAAGGATTGTTGAATACCACAAAAAAATTAGAGACAGACAGTCCAGAAGTGATAAGAAGATCAATCGGCCATCTCGTGAAGCGCACTAAAAAATGTACTGAAGCTGAGGAGGACATTTGGCACAGTTATTCTGTTGATATTTTGTTGGTATCCTGTTACTATGTGCATTATTAATAGGCAAATTTGTTATTACAGTTACTGTTGTTGTTAATAGATATGTTATGTTGCTGTATTACTGGTCATTTAATAAATGAGAGGAATGAAATAGGTTCTTGATTCTGTGTCCTCCAACATTTATTTTTTATATTAATTTTATCCCATCTATAAAAATTGGTAATTAAAACATAATAATTATTGCTGACAAAAAAAGTAAATGTCTAATTTAGTAGAGGAAGCATTTTTTGCGCGTATCATTCATCGATATTTCCTAAAGTCTCCTTGCATTATTTAGTGAAATTTATTACGAGGACGTCAAGGGTGTGGCAAAAAAAATTAATGAAGCCATTCTGTTCAGTGCTTATGTACTTTTCGAATTTAATATTGAAATTAAAAAAAAACATATACAGAGTATGTTTTCTTGAAGAACAACAAAAAATTTTTGTATTTCAGCAAGGGGGACGGCTACAAAATGGACACTGATTGCTTGGAACAACTAGCTTTTTCTATGGATGATTATGATTACCCTCAGTGTCTTCTATCTGGCATTAAAGCATGTCCGTTTCCTCGTGAGACACCCTGTATAAAAAAAATATATATAGAAATATAAGAAAATTATGAAAAAAAATATACCGGGTGCCACAGGCTAGTAGCTCCCTCTATATTTCCTTTAATTTTTAATTTAACCATTTGAAATTTGGGGTGCGTAAACTACCAGTAAAAATGGATTTTTGGACATAAAAACGGTATGAGACCATTTCCGGTTTACCCAGAAATGACCGCAACTTTCGATTTTTAAATGGAACACCCTGTATATTTTTACATATTTGGATTGAAGACAACATTCTGAGTATACCATGAGATTTTCGCGAATTTTTGAGTCGATGTTCAGTTTTTTTAAGCATTTTAAGACATTCGACTAGGCTGTTTTGGAATACCAAAATTTGTTCTACGGCAGGTAAAAATCCAAGGGAAAAATATAATTTTTCGTTTAATTTCATTAATAACTATTTACGAAGCCTCCAAAATTGAACAAACCATTTTTTTATCGAAAACTTTTTTTTTCAAATGGGAAGGCGGTGGCTCCGAGTGTTCAATAAATTATAGATTTTCTTCTGAATTCATTGATATCCATTTCAAATCTCTGCTATTTGTTTTTCTAATTTATTTAAAAATAAAAATATAACTGCCAAGGAGAAAAATTATGAAAAAAATGTGACGGATGGCAATATTTCGCATGTAGTTAATGGTCACCCTAAAAAATTTATGAAAAAATGTGAGGGATAATATTTCGCGTGCAGTTAACACAACTGTGTAAGAAAAAAAATATATATACAGGGTGGTCACCCTAAAAGAATTATGGAAAATGTGACGTATAATATTTCGTATATAGTTGACACAACTGTCGGGGAAGAAAAATATGAAAAATATACAAGTTTGTCACCACGATGGATATAATAATTGGACTGTAGTTGACAAAATTATCGAGGAAGAAATCTGACATACTTTTAATGAAATGTATACAGGGAGGTCACTCTAAAAAATAACGACAGAGCAAATTAATATTTGCAATGTAGTTGCCACTTGCTAGGAAGAAAACCTGACATACTTTTAGTTAAAAAAAAGTATACAGGGTAGTCATCCTACAGACAAGATAATGAATAAATGTAAAGTGAAGAACTTTTAAAGGTCGCTATCGAAACTTGAATGTAGGAAAATAACAATAGTTTTTGGTATAATTTGTTGGTTTTTGGTCGTCATCCAACAGAAAAAATAATGAATGACTAAAGAATGAAAACTGCATTTTTAATGAGGCTGTGCACCAGAGAGGGAAGTTTTGTGTAAATACCTTCACCGATTTTTTCCCAGTTTTTATTGTCCTTTTAATTACTTTAGTATAAGTATATAAATAGGAAGAAATCGTATATTCGAAAACTTTTAAAAATTGATTTTAGTTGAATAGATTATGTTATATCAAATATATATGTTCAATTGGCAATGCTTAAATTCCATTACTGTTCAACGTCAAAGATCAAATACAAAATTGATCACAATTTTACGAATTTTTTTTGTGCAATTGTTGTTAATTGAAAATAGATTCCAAGTATGTATTTTAACAACCACAGTAAATTGACTTAAGAGCCAGTTGTAAGTCAGCGGTATAGTTCCAAGTATAAAATAAAATTAATTGTATATATTTTATTCATATTCATAACTTCCAATTTGGTATTGAAATTTGATTTCCAATGAATATGTTTTCTTGAGAAATTTGTTACCTAGAACTACAATAAGTTGTAAGCAATATATTTAATGATGTATCTTTAACCACCTGAAATCCATTTCCAGTTACGAAAAAAAAACCAGGAAAGATATAACGCTTATGAACGCTGGAAATAAGTATTTTAAAATAACGTCCTCTGTGCCGGATTTTCTCAAGAAAACGTCTTACGGAACTGCTGACAGAAATCAATATCAACCCTGGGTGACTCATGCTTGAAGTTTCTCTCTCCCTCTCCAACGGCACCCTCATGCTTTCGTGAAACATATCCTTCAACTAAATCGTTTCATCCTTCACAACAGCACAGCACTACAGTTTTCTGTTTCGCAAGTATTCGTGGTGTATTTTTATGCTTATGTGAGAATACCCCCTTTTTATATCAAATTTGTTAGGACTGCCTGATTTTGTCGGGTGTAGTGCATTTTATAAAGGGAATTAGATAAAGAGAGTTGAATGGAATTTGTCATGTTAAGCTCATTGTAACAAAAAATTAAATTTGGAAGCGTAAATGGCACAAAGGGAAAGGGTAATGCTATTTCTAAATTTGGACTTTATTAAATTCTTTAAATAATGGTTGCTATTACAATACCAAGCCACACTCGTGCTTTGTGCAATAATCCTTTTGTGGTTGCTTGGTCAGAGAGCGTTCTTTAGTCTTTAAAGCGGTATTTTTTATTTTTGCATTTTGAGTGTGTAGTATTTTAAAGCGTTTATGAGATTCAACGGTTATGTACGTACTGTATGCTTTTCCTTTTATTTCTATGCAAGCATTTTCAACTGTAATTGCATGGAAAATGTTCATATCGATCCGGGATAATAATAATAATAGTAATAAATTGATTGCCCAAGATATTTTATAACAATGTTTAAAGTGGTCCAATATTAAAAAAACAAATGTATAAAGTAAAATAGTAATAAAACGATAGCATAGGAAAATAATCAAAATTTTGAACATTTATTTCTAAAGTTCATTTTGTATTAAACTCAAAATCAAGTATTTTCTATTAATAACAGGAGCAATAAGTGTTGTAAGAATATATTCAGTTTACTTGTTATTAACTATTTTAATTGGTTTGGAAGTTTGTTGTATAGTGTATCAGAGATATATAATTTACTGGTTGCTTGTCCGTTTGTGATAAGGAATGCTTAAGTTTTTTGCTAGTGTTGTATTTATGAAAATTTAAATTTGAATTTCGTGGCAACAAGGAATATTGTTTTTTGTGCAAAAAAAATTCCTGGAAGTGTTAGTATTTTCAACTTTTTAAATATTGTCCCACAATATTCAGTAACTCCTGCATAAATCGAAACTTAAAATTCTGTTCTGAAGTTTAAATATTCTGTCGCTGTCAAATGAATTTCCCCAAAGAATAAGGCCATGAGTTGTAAAGACTATACAAATTGCTGTAATAAAACGTTAAAGCTGTTAGTACTAGTTGTGCTGAAGGTGTTTTTACATTCTGTTTTGAAGATAGTATTTTAATAAATCTAGACCAAGGCCTCTAATGCCACAAAATTCCATTTTTTTTAGAAGATAATCGTGGTGTACACAGTTGAAAAAATGCCTCACTTAGTCTATTAAAGTTACATATGATATTTTATTATTATCTATTGCATCTAGGTAGAACCTCTAGTATACTAATTATTGCTTTTGTTGTTGATTTATTTTTCCTTTGACTGACTGTTAGGGTGCACACAAACTGTTGCAATTATTTCAGCCATTTTGAATTCTTAACTTTCATCAGATGACATAACTTGACATCAGATTCGTTATCAGCTGCTGCGAAAATGGCTATAAAACTGAAATTTGATCATTGCTCAAAATTAATTTTTATAGCGACCTACTTTAAATTAGATCGTTGTTGGAATATTTTAATATTAATAAAATGACAATGGAGCAATTAATGAAGTTATTTTATTGAAGTGAATAACATTAGAAATTATGCTGGTAAGAGTTGTATAGAACAGAAAGATGGACTAGGTTACTCATACATTGAGGAATTTTGTTGTATTTGTTTATATCAATGTGTTGTGTTTTATTATCTAAATTCAATGTGACAAAGAAAAACTCATTTAAATAGTCCTGAGGATGCCAATAAATTGTGATGAAACGTCGCCTATTTAAAAAAGTTATTTTCCTAGCACCTTTCTGGTTTATACCCGTCAGCCCTTACCTTACCAGTATTAAAGCACAGACCAACAACCACTAATAAAAATTAGAAATTATGTTTATAGTTTTCCAAGGTCCCCAACCTTCTTGAGATGTGAAATCAGATCATAAATTTCAGGAAAAAGTGGATTTGTATTTTGGCGACAAATTGACTCCAATATGAATATATTAACATTTTTTGCAAGATAAAACGATACCTGTATCATATACTCAAGAAGTATGTACAAAAGAATCATAATTTAGTTTGAACTAATTTAATATATTTCATAATTAGAAAAATGTGAACTTTTTACAAAAAAATAAAATATCAAATTTAATTTTCCCACCACTTCTAGTTATAAATACCGGATCAGATCACCAATCAGCAATCGACATGCGACGTCTCATCAATTCTCTACTCTCTGCTTGAAACCATAGAACAATCTATACACTGGCCTTCTTTTTAATGCTTTGAAAGACATCTATCTACCCTTAGAAAGACTGTTTCTCTGCCTTAGAAAGACTTGTAACATCTGACATATTTCATGTCTTGGCAGTCGTTCCATCCTAGCGCTTTTTGCTCGTCAGTCTATACAGTGTCAGAAAAATTTTCATTTGGGTCGGCAATGAGAGAACGAAGCAACTAGGCTATTCTTTTTTATCGTATAACACATCCTACAATCGTGCCACCTGCTTTCCCCACCACATGTACGTGGGCAGCTCTGTCTGCGGGAAATGTAAAGAATTATTTGACTCGTTTTGAAAGTATGACATAATTTTAGTTATTAAAGCACGTAATAATATTACCTATACTGAACAGAGCCAACTACAATAAATGGTACTGAAATTTTTAATAGCAGTGTACGTGTTTTCCTGATCGCGCGTCATTATTTGCTCCATGTACTAGAGCACTGGTACACGCCTTTATTGTAGGCGGTCTCAAGCCGTTGAAATAACTATGCCTGCGACCCAAATCCAAAATCTTCCGACACTGTATATTACTGTTGCAACTGAAGACCTTAGCGTGAAGAATATAGACACTGTACTTTAACTATGTCTGTAAAAATGGAGGAAAGAAGGTGGCTGTTGTCAAAGAGGACCATAAAGCTGGAAAATATACTTTCACTATTCACTTCGCAAAAAATGTTAATATGTTAAAACTGATTTAAGCTGAGATGTAGATAGGCATCTATAATACAGCCGCCGAGCATACTTCTGTATGTCATTCATTTACCGGAGATTCACCCATTTGGATATTGTTGGTAGTTGTCCAGTGGTTAATGCTAATTGTATCGATTGCTCCATTACTACACTCGCAGGAATTCCGAAGTTTGTGAGAAATGCTTCGGTTGTACTTGCCATTCTAGCATGCTTTGTACCTACTTTGCTAGTTCAGTCTGACCCAGTTAGAAAGTATAAAGCAGTACATGACATATTGCAATTCGTTCAGCCATTATATGAACGGGAACTTGGCCTGTCGTAGCTCCAACACCTAGACGAATCCACAATTCCTTCAATCCAAGATTCTTGAAGGTAGTCCAATGGTATAACAGAAGAACCAAAACGTGTGTATCATTCGATAATACCATCATCTCTGTTTGTTGCATGTTTAATATGGGGCATAATACGGAGATCTGCCTCCTCTAACATGGCAAATTGTAGTTCTTCTGGGGATTGTCGTAAATTGGTTTGCTGTATGGACATGCATGTGGTTGAATTAGGAAAAGATGTTGCACTACAGAAGACCTGCATATTTGGCCATATATTCCTGCACATTTCTAGTAGATACGATTTGAAGCAGTCTTGAAGTTACTTTATTGGAACTAGAAGACTAACATTTCTCTTTTTGTACAGGAATAGATGTTGTATTTTTAATATATTTGCTATAATATTTTTCATATATGAACAGACAGCCTCCCAGAAATCTCCAAATGTTTTCAAATCTTTCAGAGAAATAATTCTAGCGCAAGTCCTGAAATCCACAATATGACAATTTACAAGACTTGATAAGTTTGCTGAACTGCTATCTGTTTCGGTTAATACCTTTTCAAGTTCTGAGGATAGTGTGCTCTTGTTTGTCTTTGTAAAGAACCCGTTTTCATTGAAAAGGAAAAAAATGTCAACGATCTCATATTTTAACAATTTATTAATAGCTTTCTCTAGCTAGTTGAATAGTGCGTTGAGCCATATCTTGTTTTTTTAGGTCTCTTGATTTTTACAGTCTGTTTCTCTGTAAGGATGCTATTAATAGGTGGTAGATTCATCCTATTGATGGTATCTGAAATATTAGCTTTCTTATCAATGAATCTGTCTTTCCTAAATATTTCATACGCTTCATTCCCTATAGTAAAGATCTGATTTTTCACTAACAATTGTTTGACATAATAGGTATGGTTTCAGTTTTATATATTTCAATTTTTGTTAAAATGTTTTTTTAATGTCTTCAACGTGTTCAGCACCCTTAAAAACATATAAAATGACACCTCACATGGGTATGCAGTGCATTTTCTATAAGTATCAAAGATGGCGTCCATGTTCCAAAATGGCCACTCGCACAGACCATCACCCATTTTTTTTTTCAATTACTACACGATTACCAACAATACCCAAATGGGTGAATCCCTGGTAAATTAATGACATACAGAAGCATTCTCAGCAAATGGACTAATATAGTCAAGGAAATACAGTAGAGCAAAGGAGCGAGGGGAGTAGCGGTAACCTTTGTCGGTCTCTTTTGTCGGCATTCGCTGCTTTATCAAATTTTTCAGCAACCTACTCTACTCCGCTGGACTCTCCATAATATCTCTTGCCTCAACTATACTTTAATTATCTCCTTCAAAAAATAACGTACGTAAATAACATAAATCCCCATCGTGACGTTTAACAGCAATTCTATGAAGTTCATGTATCAGACGTGTTAGGTGAAGTATTTAATATATGATATATTTTCTTCAAAAGTTTTCCAGCAGCTTCCATATAAGATACTCCATCGGTAACAAAAATAATAACTTGTATGTATTCTCTGCTTATTTGCCTCCCCATAACGCTTGTGGACTTTAGTATACTGCATCCGCTATATAGTAATGGAATTTGTAGTTTCTACGTATGCATTGCACAGTTTTCCTCCATCCATCCACTAAAACACTTGCTACCTTCCAACCGCAAGTATTGGTGGTTCCATCCACGCTAAACCGGACGTATTTCTCTTTCAACTCAGAATAATTTTCTTGTTCAATACTGTCACATCCCTATGATAATTATTTTTTCTTAGTGTCGTTTTCGATAGCACTTGAACATTGTTTCACTGCCCACTAATACACATTTGCAAACATTGTCTAAAAGTGGATTATCTAGTTTCGTTCACGGTATATTACATCCAATCATCATTACCAATAAATATAAGTATGTTTACCTCTCACTGTCAGAAGACCTGCCACTCATACACCTTTTATGGCTGTCTGAAGAAATATGTCTCTTAATGTTTTCCTTGACGTTGCACGAAAGCATTTACAGCCTATACAATATAATTCCGCATTGTCAAATTACAACTTAAGGAAATTACTATTCTACAAGTTTTCCTTTATCTTCTAAAGGAATTGAATGAGACATTTAAAAAAGTTCAGATTTTTTAAATGTCTCGTAGTTCCTTAGCTTAACGCCAGAGGAGTGACTTTTCTGGAATCACCAACAATGCAAACAAATAATCAGAATTATCGGTCCTATTGATCGAGAATCTCTGATTTTATTGAGTTTCTAACTGAAACACAAATAGAGAAAATAACGCACTTCTGCATTGCTTTCTGTATTATTTCTAGTTTCTAGCAGTTATTCTTTCTTTTATCAATTACGTATTCAGCAGTAAGTAAACACGATTTATTCGAGAGCTCCTTTTTGTCGATCGCATTAATCATGTCAAGTAGATATATACTTTTAGCGATATCCTGAACGTGCTTGATTCCTCTGTAAACATATAATATTTTCTCACTTTTCCCACAAAATATCATATTCGTAGTTCTCCTGTTTCTTGACAACATATTTATAAAAGATACTGTCACAAGCGCCGGCATAAAGGCTCAAATAACGCTAAATCAAATATTTGACAGTCGGATGTAACCTATCATTTAGATACACTCGAGAAAATATATAGTATTACGTACGGCAAAAAATATAACACCACCGGCGGAGTGGATGCTATTTGTGTTTAAAGTTGATGTTAGCTGATCTTAAAATTGTGTTTGCCTTTGGCCATTGGAATTGCAGTTGTCAACAATTTTAGTGATTGATGAACGTAATAAAATATTATTTTTGTTTGATATGTAGTACAGTAACTGCAGTTTTTAATTTAGAAATAATAGCATGTGAATTAAATTTTGTTTTTAACCCATTAGCCTCCGGTGGTGCATTTACGCACCACAGAATAATAATTTTCTTAACGAGTTACCAAATACTTTTTTCAGCATTGTCTAGAGGTAATTTATTAAGTATCATCTATTTTATGTCTCATGAAAAATTACATGATTGTATATATGAATTTGAGAAAGCTATAGCTTTTTAAAAAATGAAAATTGTAAGGTTATTTTTTCAATTTCTTTTATTTCAGAAAAGTAAGTAAATAAGTAATTTTCTAAAATGTTTCTTTAAGACAAGTATACTACCAGAGAGACGTGCTAGTTTTTCATTTGGCACATACTTTTTTCTCACATCAATATTAAAATAACCATAAGCATTGAAAAACGCTTGGTACGTTCTCGCACTACTGGCATTGATAGTTTACATTTTTAACCCCCGACCCCAAAGAGGGGTGTTATAAGTTTGACGCGTATGTTTGTATGTCTGTCTGTCTGTCTGTCTGTCTGTGGCTTCATATCTCTTCAACGGGTGATCCAATTTTGATGTAGTTTTTTCTTATTTAAAAGAGTATTTTCTGGAGAAAGTTATAGGCCATATTAGATTTTGATGTTTGGTCGCCATCTTGAATTCGCCATGTTGAACTTCTCTAGAAATTGTCCGATTGAAGTAAAATTGAAAATGTGCAGAAAATTATGGTAGCCGAACATGATTTAGGTCTCATTTTGATTCGGTCATATGAAACTGGTACGATTAGATACATTGATCGGGGGTTTTTAAAAATTTTCAATTTTACTTGTTGCTAACTGGATAAGAAAATTCCTGCCAAGACATATTTACAATATCTGCAGGGTCTTCGAGTGAGGTTGATCGAATTCAGTCTGCATTTATATCAGTTATAGGGTGATTGTGAGTGTTCAAGACGTCATTTAAGAATTTTTAAACCGGGAAAGAATTAGAAGCTGCTTTAGAGGAGGTTGTGAATTGGGTAGAAAGAGGTATGTATGTATTTCAAGAAATCAAAAGAAATTTGCATTTATCAGACAACAATGAGTTCAAGGTAAATGATAAATTTGTAAAAGTAAGACCACATTAACTGCAATGAATAGAAAAAATTTGCAGTGGGGTATTTTTGTTCTCAATTTATCCGTTGAAGAAGAAATGATACCTTACGTTGGCCAACATGCAAAATGTTTGTGAGAGGCAAGCCGGTTAGATTCAGCCTCAAGCTTTGGTGCCTGTGTTCTTCAGATGGATATTTGTGTTATTCTCTTCCTTGTGGTGGTGCTTCTGATAACGCAAAATAAGAATTTGGACTAGGAGGTGACGTAATCATGAGCTTGCTTGTGTGTTGTGCAAAAACCCTTTGCTCATAACATATTCTTTGATACATTTTTTTCATCTTTCAAATTGTTCCGGCATATGAAAGAAAATGTTTTTTTTTTTGGTACTGGAGCGGTACGAGACAATTGTACGAGTAAATGTCCCCTATAAAAATGTAAACCATTTTCCAAAAGGGAAAGGGTTGTATATGATTCGGCATATGATAGAAAGTCAAAAACGTAATTTGTGCGTTGGAATGACAACGCAGTAGTAGCTATGGGTAGTAATGTTTTCGGCGTTCAACCAATACACCGTGTCAGAGGATACAGCAGATCAGAGAGACAGGACATTCAAGTAACTCAACCAGATGTCATATTTCATTATAATAAATTTATGGGTGGAGTGGACCTCCACGATAATGGCATTGCCAACTATAGAAGTAGAGTTCTAGGTAAGAAATGGTGGTGGCCCATTTTTTCTAATTCCGTAGATAGCACGATAGTGAACGCTTGGAAAATATATAATAGAGTAAATGAAAAAAAAGAAAAAGAAAAGAAATGTCCCTCAACCCATAAATGAAGTACGTTACGATGGCTTCGGCCATACTATAGTTTCTCATTTGCATATTTCTTGCTTTGCAAACTACCACCAAATTTAAATTAAAATGCTATGGGTATAGCACCACCGCGCACCGGTTCATTTGCGCATGTTAAAAGTGAAAAAAAAAACGATTTATTTATATTTTATATTATTGTGTTTCATTATTATATTTAAATACTGTTTTGTAAGTTCTGATTGTTTTTGTCTATCAAATGGGAGATTTTATATACTTTCATTCTTCATTAATTTCATTGTTCTTCCCACTGTTTCTTTTGCGAAGCACGCAGTTTTTTGTTTTAAATTTTTTGGGAACGATAATGCCGGAAATTATTTTATTGAACAGTTTTATTAAATAAATATGGGTTTTCATTCAGGTTTTCCCTATTTTTCAACACTTGGTACCAAATGAGTTAATAAACAAATATATACATAAACACACCACAGATAGTAGACAACCCCCCAAATCCAAAGCCAAGGCTGTGCGGAAGGGGGTTACACATTTGGAAAAACGCAGACATACATCCACACCCACCGTGTTGTCAATACCAGGGCTGGGGGTCGTCCCAGAGCGCGGTAGGCAGTCGATTAGCATATTCGCCACTCAATACGCCTTAACCGATTGAGCTACCGTGTCGGTAATATATTACTAATTTATAGGGGGTGGATGTCACCCTTTTTGAAGAGGTGGTACCCAAAAAAAAAAAAATTGAAATTAAAATTTGAGAGAAAAGGTGCTATGCAATTTTTCATTAAATTTGGTAGTCTTTAAGTTATAATGACTTGAAAATTGTGATTTTAGTTTAAAAAAACAAAAACGGTTTAAATCGAATAACTCAAAAGTATCACATTTGACGAAGAAATGCCAAATAAGAGCTTCTAAACTAAGGATGAATTTAATTTTTTTCTAAATTTTGGAGATATGGAAGTATAAAGATAGCGTACGAACGTTTATAAAATGAAGTATTTAATTTAAATGTTAAATATACCTATTAGAAATTAATTCAGTAATAATATCCGTATCTAAGTCTTTATTTGGAATTCCTCGGTATGTCGGATAAGAAAATAAAAATGAGATTATTTTCACTTGTCGACGTTTCGAATAATATTTTATTCTTTCTCAGGACTACAATAAAATACAAATATTATAACATACAATATTATTATTTATTCCATGTTTGTAATATTGTAAGTTATAATATTTGTATTTTATTGTAATCCTGAGGAAGAATAAAATATTATTCAAAACGTCGACAAGTGAAAATAACCTCATTTTTATTTTCTTATCCGACATACCGACGAATTCCAAATAAATATTTGAAATTATTCAGTTATACAAAAAATGTTAGTGAAGAATATTAAATAAGCTTTCAAATGTTTTTTTCTGTTTTTAGCATAAATAACAACCGAATAACCGAAATAATACGTGTTCAAAATTTTTTAATAAAAGGTCGCCATTTTATTGCTGTCGTTAGCCAGTATTTCAACATATATTTCTCAATGGACCCGTTTAGTAGTGACGTCAAATATTAAGCAACCAACAATACAAGTGGGATAACGAAATTTACAGTTATTATTTTCGCCCTTATGCACCTTGCTATTAATGATGACAAAAGTTGCCGTTAACAACTTTGTGTTATTACTCAATTATATGATTTATCTAAGACAATTCAATTCATAGGCCATATACCTGAGATACGTTAGATTCGTTCTACATATGACTTACTCAATTAAATTAATATGTGTTTTAACCAAATAAAATTAGAGGCACTGATCAACAGCCATATTTTTCGCCCTTAAATGTATAGTACATAAGGCTCAAAATCTTTAGCAACACACACTTGTATTGTTGGTTGCTTAGAATCTGACGTCACACTATTTTACGTTAACATAGAATGACGTAGATGCTCATTTTTTTTTTGTAGATTTACAATACTTGCTTTAGAAAAATTTACACTTTAAACTATAAAAATGTTTTCGAAAACACGTAGAATTTTTGTTTTTTCCAGATATCTCAATAAATGTTAATTTTAGTGGTGGTGGATAAAAATAAGTGGTATAAATTCAGGATGAATGTGATTTTTTTTATTTATGTAGTATTAATAGTTTCCGAAATATGGAAGTTTAAATACGGCCGAAAGTTTATAGGTCGAACTATTTAGTTTAAGTTATGAATATCTCAGAAACTATGACTTGCTATGAACCAATATTAAAGATAATTAAGATCTCAAATGATTCTTTGTTTGTTCCCGTATCATATAAAACAATGAAGTTATGACCGAAACAATGTACGTTTTCTGTTTCTTTTTTTAACTAAGATATCGCCATTTTGTGATTGTATTTACCCAGAAATTGCAATAATTTCTCAATTACTGTTTTTTTAATGTCATCAGCTAGATGCTCCATACTCCTGGGATACCCTGTATATAAGTACAGGGTGAGCCCGAACTAACTGTAGTAAATTGAACATCGTATTATCAATCTACAAACCTGTCGAAGTGAGCGAGAATATACAGGGTGATTTACCACGATATGCTGAAAATTTATCAGTAGGTTGTTCCCACCGAAAGGAGTTTAAAAAATGAAAAATTTTAAAAATGTTACCAAAAAAAGTACCTAGAAATTCGCCGTCTATGATTTTAACTAGTCTGACGTAACGCGGTCCACCCATATCACTTTCCCTCCCCCATTATCAGACTTGGGACTGACAGCAAAGCTGAAGAGGGTAAAAGTGACTTTTTGGTTTTAATCACACTACAAAAATAGTAAAATTTAAAATAATTTTTGTAGAATACAGCACAGCACAAAACGTAAAAGTAATGGGAAGTCAAAGAAAATGTTACATTAAATGCACTGTTCTAAGCACCGAAAGGTGTATTGAACATCGATCTTTTTTTTTAACCTATTTATTTAACGTCGGCCTATTTCCGCTATCAGGGCCTATCACCGACGCCAGCAGACGAGCTGCCCCCAACCTGGAAATTTTGCCGAACCTCTTCTCGTAAGAAGAGTAGGGATCTTTTACTTGGCTAACATTTAATAGACAAGGGACTGCCTGCTTTACATCTCCTCCGAAGGATGGTATATCCACTACGTAATCCTCGTCTTGAAATTACGTAGCTTCCGCGTATACACTGATATACAAGCCGCTAGAGGGTGGGACGAGATCGCTGTGTTTCCCAAGATGGATTTCACCCATCCAAGTACTAACCGCGCTGCACGTTGCTTCACTGATACATGCACAACAACAATAACAACAAAAACTTATTCAATATTATTGAGTAGAAGCATGTGCCTTATCGGATCCCAGTCTGGAGCCAACCAGACAACCATGACGGACATCGCCGAGGTGGGTGTGTCCGATTCGGCTTAAAGGTAATTAAATTAACTACTAATAACTTCTGTCCGTCGCAGGCCCATGGACCTAAAACTAATTAAAAACTCTATAAAACTAAAAACTCACTAGGCCAGCTCACTTTTGATAATTTTGATTGTTAATACTGGAAAAAGATAAACGAAAAAAATGCGTTCGAATGAAAAACGACCTCGTGGTCTGACCGCCGTCGAGGAAGATAGGGTAATTGAAAGGGTATGATTTAAAAAGTTTAAATTTACACAATGTTATCAGTCTAGAGGGGATTTGGAAAAAACAAAATAGGACAAAAAGGGCAAAAAGAACAAAAATGATAAAATAACAAAAGAGGTATTGAAAGATGTAAAGTTGGTGAAAGATAGAGGGTAGGGTAGAGATAGGTTATGGTAGAGGGAAGGTATGGCTAGGCAGGTTGCCGGAAGATACGCAACTCCTGGTATGGTAGGGTGTGTCGAATATCGAAAAGTATTGCGTTATGCTGTCTGATGCGGGTAATGTTGCGGGTTAGCGGACTACTGTCCTGTTTGATCTGGTAGAATCTCTGTGAGATTCCTTGGACGTAGGCCGCTAGGGGGGTTATGTCGTGGCAACGGACTTAGAGATCTCTAAGGGAGGTGTACCTACCGGAGTCTGAAATGAGGCGCATACATTTATGTTCTAAAACTCCAAGTTTCCTCATTGTCGTGGCCGGGATGCTGCACCACACCGGCGCACAGTGGGAAATTTTTCCATTTTTTTGGACAAAAATCCGTCTACAATGCAATTATTAATGGATTTGAAAAAAAAAATTCTTAAATAATTGTTGGGTATCACCCGATGTTTGAGCACTGCCCGAATTTTAAAAACGTTCAACATAACTTCAAAAAATCCTATAAATATATGAAATTCGTGTATTTTACTTAAGTAAAAATGCGAATTTTTGTTTTTTCAAAGTTTTACTCAGAAAATATCCTTTACTACATGTTTTTTGGGTCGCTGATTAACCAGAAATTGATATAACACCCTTAAAATACCGAAAAACACCCCTGATATGGATTTTTTCGAAATATTCTTATTAAGAATGTAAAATAGTCTAGTAAAGTGTATTTTTTTATATGATAAATATAAAACCTTAGTTATTCAAATAATAATTCAGTAAACATTTACCCTAAGAGTTAATCAGAGGGGTTGAAATTTTCGACAAAAAATTTAGTTACAATGGTTATTTTTTAGTTCTTGCTTCAAAATAGGGTAAGAGAGTACATTGTGATTATTAGAGTGTATCTCAACCCCCTTTAATGGTGAAAACCACCCTTAAATGGCTGTAGAATTTGAAAATACGTTTCGAATTTTTTTCAAATTTTAGAATCACGTCTTCTTCGATATTTTCACTAAAATCAGTCTCCGAACCTTGTTTGATAAATAAAAATTATTTTAAAGGTTAAATTAATCATTTCTTATATACTTTGACAATGTGAATAAACAACAATTCAATGTGAGTAGAAACAAATTCTAAGTTCTTCAACGTTTTTAAGAAGCTCGTAAGTTAGAAATCACATTTTTTCCATTTGAAAGGAAAAAAAATATTTAAAATGAAATGAAAATTTTTCATCCATTCTATGCAATGTGAAACAACAATCCAATTTTTAGTAAACATATTTTAAGCATCCTAAAGTTCAAAATCAATTGGGTGCTTAACACGTTCAGCGCCAAGCTCTCAGGGCGAATTTTCGTTATTTTTAATTTAATATAATAATCACGTGTTGTTTTAATTTGAACTTTTACAGAATTAATGTGAAAACTTTCATCCAACCTACATCCCAATTTCAGAGGAAATTTTAGTAGGCCAGAGCTTATAATTCCTCATATAAAATATACAGTGTGTCATATATAGTGTGTGCGTTAGTGATACACACGGCCAAAACAGAATATTAGTCAGTGTATCTTTTTAGATACACAATGTTTTAACAATGTGTATCGAAAAAGATACACTGGCGCTGAACGTGTTAATAGCAGCTTAAAATCAGCAGATATCTCTATTTTTTTCAAACAAACTAAATTTTAGACATTTCCAAAAAAAATCTTTTAAAATAATTAAAATAATTAATAATTTTTTTACTACTAAATATGCAATTGATAAAAAAATTAAAAAAACATGATTAACATCCATTTTAATGTCAAATTTTTTTCATTATTAAGTTATCTTAAGACTATCTTAAAATCTGTTTTTTTTTTAACTTTGGATACTTGTTTTACATGGAGTAGAAAGTATGAAAAATTTAGACTTTATTTTAAAAGATTTTTTTTTGAAATGTCTAAAATTGCTTTTAAGCACCTAATTGTTTTTGAACTTTAGGATGCTTAAAATATGTTTAGTAAAAATTGGATTGTTGTTTCACATTGCATAGAATGGATGAAAAATTTTCATTTCATTTTAAATATTTTTTTTCCTTTCAAATGGAAAAAATGCGATTTCTAACTTAGGAGCTTCTTAAAAACGTTGAAAAACTTAGAACTTGTTTCTACTCACATTGAATTGTTGTTTATTCACATTGTCAAAGTATATAAGAATTGATTAATTTAACCTTTAAAATAATTTTTATTTATCAAACAAGGTTCGGAGACTGATTTTAGTGAAAATATCGAAGAAGACGTGATTCTGAAATTTCAAAAAAATTCTAAACCTATTTTCAAATTCTACAGCCATTTAAGGGTGGTTTTTACCCTTAAAGGGGATTGAGATACACTCTCATAGTCACGATGTACTCTCTTTACTCTCTATTTTGAAGCAAAAACTAAAAAATAACCGTTGTAACTATATTTTTTGTCTGATTAATATATAATAATAATTCAGTAAACATTTACCCTAAGTAAATGTTTACTGAATTATTATTTGAATAACTAAGGTTTTATATTTATCATATAAAAAATACACTTACTAGACTATTTTACATTTTTAATAAGAATATTTCGAAAAAATCCCTATTAGGGATGTTTTTCGGTATTTTAAGGGTGTTATATCAATTTCTGGTTAACGGGACCCCATTTTTCTTAATCAGCGACCCAAAACACATGTAGTAAAGGATATTTTCTGAGTAAAACTTTTAAAAAACAGAAATTCGCATTTTTACTTAAGTAAAATACACGAATTTCATATATTTATAGAATTTTTTGAAGTTATATTGAACGTTTTTAAAATTTGGGCAGTGCTCAAACATCGGGTGATGCCTAACAATTATTTTAAAAAAATTTTCAGACCATTAATAATTGCATTGTAGACGGATTTTTGTCCAAAAAAATGGAAAAATTTCCCACTGTGCGGCGCCGCGTAGATATACACAGTGAAGACGCATCTACGCTCGCCCCCAAAACATCGATCTATAAATACAATTTAAAATTTAATTTTAATAGGGTCAATGTCTTTCGACACATTGACCCTATGCCCGCGAACTCTATAATAACAAGTAGGATATTTACTTAAACCCGTCGATAACAAAAAACATTAAACTCGACCGTACTTTGTACCTGCCGCAACGTTCGACCGAAAGCAAAAAATGCGGCACTTTGAGGACGCGCCAACTTTTTATGTCAATTAAAGAAATGTAAACATCTCCTATATATTCTTTCTCAATTAAGTTCCTTACCCTATCACTGACCAAAGACGAGTAACAGTAGCGTATCGTTGCAAGTTTTAATGCAACAAAAATTAGTAAATTACTTAGGATCACTCTAAAATTTTGCATGAACTTTTCCACATATAAGATTAGAACGCCATTTTAATTTTCGCATGTCGTGGTAAATCACCCTGTATAGTATTAATTTTTAATCTCATAGATGATAAGAATTTAAAGGTAATGTATTGTCAATTAATACTACCTTTAAAAAGTTTTCGGGAAAATTGATCATTGGAGACTGGCTAAAATTTTGGCTTATTACAACTGAACATCGTCTTTTTTTTGATGAATTTGTCAATTTTCTCAAAAATAAGAAAATTTTATTATCTTACCATTTAAATCGTTTAATTTGATATATTCTACACTACGTAATCCAAATGCTATTTGTGTACAAAAACATTCTCAATCCACTTTAGTCCTAAGTATTTCATTATTTAAACATCAAATAAAAAGTATGTACTCAAACTTTGTTTCGCAAAAACCCGTAGAATTTGTTTCATTTTTCGCAGTTAAAGTTGAAATGCACAGAAAAATTGTAAGGTAATCGGGCTGCCACATTTCTCCAACGACCAGTTAAAGAATATTGGGACGCTACGAAGGGGTTTTATTGCGACGCGCCTTCTTTGTACTTGCCTTTGAAAAACAGAACCCTTTTACATTTACTGTTACAATATATTCTTATTGCTACATTTCAGTTTTATTCATTTTGCAGTGTTTCCGATATATGTTATTTTTTGAAATTATGTCTTGTACATGCTTATATTGTTTAGCTAGTTATATTACCCTTGTTGTAACATTTACATTTGCGCAAGAATGATTGTCAGAATTGTTTATTGATTTTTATACTCGAAGGAGCGAAAAAAATACCTATAGGGCTTCCAATATACTAAACGTTGCCGTCACTCCTAAGATGTGACGTCAGTATTACTACGTTTACATAGTTTCAATGTTATTACACAAACCCTTTAATTAAATTATTCGCAATAATGTTAATATTGAAAAGCACACTAAACTTTACCTTACTTTTAAAACAACAGACTAAAACCAAATTAATTAAACGTACAACAAAATACAATGCGATACAATCTTTTTTTTGGGGGGGGGGGGGGATCCGTCATGGGCAACTGGGACTCAGGTTCTATCGTCCCAGGTAGTGCCGGACCTCAACCGGCTAACCTCCCTCTCCCATTCAGTGTTTCCAAGTGCCCCAGGACCGCTTCCGTTTACTTCAGGATACTGGTCATTCTTATTGACTTGATATTTTTTCCCTTCCCTATTTTTACCCTACATCCCCCACCGTTCGTTTAACCGATTAGGGGTTCAGGTAAAGTTCTCCTTAGTCCGCCTCCTTTGTCCTCATTATTAGCCTCCTGGCATCTGCTACGGCCTTCCATTACCTCTCCGACTCCAGGGTGAGGTAGTATCCCACTGCCCTTTCAGCCCTCCACCGGCTGCAAGGTACATGGTACATGGTATGCTCCACGTTATCGTTCTCCCCGCTGTAGACACACTCCCGGGTCTCCACCTTTCCTATGTCGTACAAGTACCCTGCGAAGCTTCCATGCCCCGTCAAGACCTGGATAAAGTGGTAATCCACCTCCGCTTGTTTCCTCTCAGCCCACTCCTTTACGTCCGGAATAAGGCGCCTAGTCCATCTCCCTTTTGTCTCAGCATCCCATCTGCCCTGCCATCTCTGATAGAGCCTCTGCCTTGCCTCTTTCCTGTCAGCCCCATCATATATTTCCCCCTTCTCCCTGGCCATCAAGTTCAGGAGGGGGAATTCCTGCCACCACCAGGGCTGCCTCGTGGGACACCGTACGGTACGCGCTGCATATCCTCAGCGCGGTGGAGCATTGTACCCTCTCAGCCCTCCTTCTGGTCCACTGTACTTCCAGCGCACTCTCCCAGACTGCTAGATTGAGTGCACCACGCTGCACATCACCCTTCTTTTGCTGTCGTTCGGTCCACATGAGTTGCTCATTACTCGCGCCAGTGCGGTTGCGGTCTTCCCCGCTTTTTCTGTCCTTTTCCGCATGTGTTCCCCGTATGTTAGCTTTGGGTCTAGCCAAATTCACAGATATTTCAGGCTCCTCCTCCGTCCCTTCTACCCTCACTACGATCGACGCCAGGTTCCCCTTTCTAATTATAAATATGCACTCCGTTTTTTCCGAGGCTAGTTCAAGGTGCACCCGGCCGACCCACTGCTCAATTTTTCTGTTTTTCAGGTAACTCTTGATAATTCAGTTTTCTCACTATCTCCCCCCACCCTAATAATACGATACAACCTAAACCGAATTATTCGGTTGTAGAAGCATGTGGTGCAATGCCAACCTGAGTATTCCGTAAGTGAAATAGCTATTTAAGCAACTAGTCAGGAAGTAAGGGTCATAATATTATGAATGTGAAACCTTCAGAGCGAGGTGTAGCACCCACATAGATTGAGATATTTATTTCTAATTATTTTTATATATACTTGTCACAAAATCAATCTCAGCATATGTCCTGTCAGAATTTTCTCATTTCTTATGCTCAACATTTTTAATGTTTTGAAACGTTGTTTGACAGAATGCGGATTTATTTATTTGCTCTATTTTGCTTGGTAACTGTTTATCAGAAGAGAAATTAGCCATTCCGCATTCTGAATCGTTTTAATCCGATTTTTTTTTTTTATTATTGGATTCTACTTCAAACTGTATCCACCATTTTCTTTAATCAAACAGTCCGAAATCTGCAAGATTGTAGATAGTAAAGACGGTAAACGAGCATTGTTTCAAACATGTTCTACTTCGGTGAGATAATGTTTTTGAAGCTTCTTAAAAAGTGGTTCCCTTGATGCATCGATTCCACGAGCAATTAGTAGGTAGGTACCTACCTCGCCCCACCCTCATAACAAGTTGGCCAAGTCATCTCTTAACGTGACCTTTGTTGGAGTTAATGATATAACACAAAATAATGCCCTATAAGAAGCATCTCTTAAACATTTTCATGAAGCTACAGAGCCTATGCAACATTCTTCACAAGAAGTTAGAGTCACTATGAGGATCAGCTGACGTCTTCTATAATTAGTGATATATTTTTCCTCCTCACCTCAAAATATACAGACTGTGAAGAAACAGTTATTTCTCACATCCACTCCTGCTTCCTTGAAAGGTTGACCCTGAGCTTTTTTGTTATTATGAACCATTGTTTGGACGGAAACTATAATATCTTAAATTAAAAGGCAAAATCGAAAGGAACCAGGAGAATGCAAAGCCTATAAAAACTTTCTCCTGACCACAATCAGTGAAGATAGTTTCTATTACAAAGCAAAGCCTTTACTTGCATCCTGGTTCTGTTGCACATTTTAGGAGAATTTAAGTTTCTTAGAAGTGATGCACTTGACGTATGCCCAAGAAGGCCTGAATGATTAACGGTGTGCAGGAACTCTACTGGGCATTGTACGATGTCCTCGGCCTCTACTGCGGAATCTATGAAATCGTATTTTATTTTCATTGCTCTTAGTCTTTTCAAAAGACGATTATAAATTTCTGCAGGTTTATGGAGTTTGGGTGTGAGTATAACGTGTTCCTTCAGCTATGATGAGATTTATGGACTAAGTCTTCGGTACTGGGTTGGATGTTATCAATTAAAGAGTTTGCGTTATTCAGTAAACAGCACAAATTGTCGGGTATTTTTTATTTTCCTCTCCCTCTTCTCTATTTTGACGTCTGTCTCCTAAATTAATCAATAGTTCTGAAAAATCCCTTGCGTTTAAATCATTATCATGTTTTTCTTGAAGTTCAGAACTTTTATTTTAGACCATAGATAATGACTTCAAGCAAGCAACTGCATCAGCATGGGTTCCTCTTGGCATGACTGGCAACGTCTGTCTAATATCTCCGGCAATCAATACAGTGACTCCTCCCATCGCATGCTATTGTTCTTGAAGTCTTGAAGTGTGCTGTCGAGTGTCTGGATTCCAGCCTTGTGGGACATTGTACATATATCCCAGACAATTAACTTGTCATCCCGAAAAACTTGGACCATTGTACTTTGTTAAATGTTGCAGAGTAGTTGAGGTTAAGTGGCAACTTGAAAGCCGTCTTGCCACCTTGTAAAAGCATTGCTGCGAATCCAGAGAAAGCGACAGTAAGAGCAATGCTCGTTCTCTCCCTTACTCTTGCAAGAAAGGGGTTTATTGGGGATG
The DNA here is from genome assembly GCA_936432065.2 of Rutpela maculata. Lineage (NCBI taxonomy): Eukaryota > Metazoa > Arthropoda > Insecta > Coleoptera > Cerambycidae > Rutpela > Rutpela maculata. The sequence goes on from OW386288.2 coordinate 142,081,640, forward strand.
TCTTTCCGGTTTCCCCCGAAACGTCCAAGAAAGACACATTACCTCTTTTTGAGTCGATGCTGCCAATTATTGCTTTGTATACACTCTTCTGGTTATAACTAAAAAGCGGTTTGTTATTAGAAATAATATTTGAAGGATCTACAAGTTTTAAACCAACTGTTACCTGATTCGTTCATAATGACTCTGGCAAGCCATAGTGTTTGAGCAGTTGACCTGCCATCCCAATCACTAGATCTTCCAGCAACGTCGGACACTTATTATAGGTCTCATCCATTTTTGCCTGACAGCTGATAGTTTATCAGCATGATAGCAAAAAGTTCCCTGGGCTCATGAGGTGAATCAGAGATATAGTTCCAACCTGTAAGGTAAGATTTCGATTCGCATTAAATGAAAACGGTTAAATTTTTTTGCACTTTGCACGAAATTCTTGTCACTTCGAGCAAATTTAGTGTATTGTACAGACAACATGGATACCAATATTTTATGTTCCAATATTTTATGTTCAAACCCATTGCTACCAAATTATAAAACTTAATAAATTGCCTCGTGCAGATGCAAACACGTTCAACGCTGTACTTACGTTGCTTTTATCCACATTAAGTCATTTAAGCGTCCCTCCTGGAGGGACACCCTTGGCCTCACCGTGTAGGAGTACTTTTTATATAAAACTTTTACAATTTATCACGCCTCACAAGTTAGTTAAACTTTAAAGTAATCCGGGGATGCGAATTATTACATCATCCATAACGTTTATAAATGATTTTGTGCTAATATAACATTCTAAATGGTTCTGTGATCTAATTTGCGTTCATGTAAACGACGCATCACACACCAGATATCAAAGAGATATTAAATTTAATATGTTTTTAAAGTTGTTACGTTACGACTTTGTATGCCAACGCGTGTAGTATTTTAGAGCTTATGTGGGTAAGAAGCGATGCGTGAGTCTGGTTTACAGCTTTCGCCTCTTATCAATGTATCGTTTCAAAATGAGAAATACAAATCGACAGCAGAATGATCAATCATCCCGAAAAGCTCTAATGTCGTTTATAAATATTTTTACAGCCTGTTTTTAACAGCTATCTGAAGTTTTAATCCATCTCTCTTACCGGCACGGATTGGGAAATACAGAAAAATATGTCTTCCGTTAAACGGAGCAATAGTCATAATAAGGTAAGACAAATATAGCTTTCGACGCGTTAAAGATAAAACGTCGCCTTTTTACCATCTGCGCCTACTTGATATTGATAATTATTCCTTATTCTTTTATTCATAAACACGAATCAAAGATGTGGGAAATAATTATATGAAAAAAACTATATTGGGCAATGACTAACCTTCAAAGCCTTATTTAACATATCTCTAAACAAAAGTTATTTTCCAAATATTATTAAACAAGCAATTGTAATGCCAGTGTATAAAAAAATTTAAAAAATTGAACTACCTCAAAAAAAGGTCGCTACAAAAATCGCTGTAGACCTCAAAATCATCTTATTTTTTTTTTAAATATTCTTTGTTAAATTCTTCATCAATCTCTCGAGCCAGATTTTCGATTTTTGTCCCTGATTTTTGAAAATTTTCCAAAGAAGTTTGAATTTTTGAAGAAAATTCAAACTTCTTTGGAAAATTTTGAAAAATCGAAAATCTGCCTTGAGAGATTAATGAAAAATTTAATAATGCACATTTTAAAGAAAGAAATAAGATGATTCAATAAATTTTGGGGTCTACAGATATTTTTGAACGGTATTTTTTTCCAACCCACTGTGTGTCGCCCAGTTAACTTATCCTTATTACCTAATATCGATATTTTCTCGCATATTATAGTCGGTTAAAAATACGTCTGAATTTGTTGTTTATTAATTTTTAATCGACCTCATTATCGATATTTACGAAGCTCTGGAAGGGACACATAAAATAGGATAATTTCTACGAGGGGTCAGTCACTTCGGGAATACCTGTACAAAATGCTAGTAATACCATGGCAATATTTTGGGAATATCGGGAATACTGTGAAATACGCGGGAATACACGAGAATACTCGGGAATACATGAGAATATTCGGAAATATTAGAGAATACTCAGAAATAACTGGAAATAACGGGGAATATATAGGAATAATCGGGAATACATCGGAAATATTCAAGAATAGACACATTCGTGAACATTTCGGATAATCTCAGGAGACATTGACCGACGAGCTTCCTTCCCGTACGTTTGCGAGGAACACACGCAAACTATCATCAGTCATCACAAATATTTGGTAGGCAGTTGACTATTATCTACGAAAAAATGGGATATACAAATATACAGGGTGAAGACCTAAAAAAATAAATAATGAAGAATATTTTTACGGAGGACAAAAATATTTTGAATGTAGTTAACACAATGGTCACAGAAGATATTTGCAATACTTTTAGAAAAAAACTATGCAGGATGAACACGCTTAAAAATTAATATTACTAATAATTAATTAACAGAAGATGTTGGAAAATATTTTGAAAGCAGTTCGCATTATTACCGAAGAGGAAATCTGACTGGACCCCCTTTTCATTTAGTGAAAATCACAAAGGCACTCTAAAAAAATGATTAAAAAACGACGCAACGGAAGCAAGTAATATTTATAATGTAGTTGTCGCAATTGCCAGCAAGAAATAATATACAGGGTAGTCATCCAATAGAAAAATAACACAGGTCTACAAAAAAAGTAGGCCTTGTTCTAAGGTTCTCATCTAACTTTTCTGAAGTATCTTGACGCTCTGAAGCCAATTTTGAACGCACAAAATTTTTCTATCGTGTCAGTTTCCCTCACTCCCTATTATCCCCTAAAAAGGTCAAAAATGAGATTCTCCTTCATATATCGACAGTTAATAGGAGATAATTTTTTTTTGATGACGTGATTGTTTGTCTATACAGGGTGCGCCACTTAAAACTCCCCAGGCTTGTAACTTTCTTATCTTTTAAGCGACGACTATGTTAGGCACATCAAATTGTAGATATTTTTAAGGCATTTAAACATGTGTACAGAGTAATTTAAAGAATTTTTTTTGAGAAAATTGTTAAGAAAGGAAACTTAATTTCCTTGAATATTTTTACCTCACCTTGTACATGAACTGCGTTAATGATTTCTTATAAAGGTTTCAATTAGCTTCAATTTATGTTATTACATCATATTCGAAATTCTTTTTGGTTTTAGAGAAAGAAATTAAACGCACTCTTTTCGATTCCAAACTGATTTTTTTTTAAATGAAAAGAATGTAAATAATAACTTTATGCTTTATTTGTAAAAGACATATCACAGAACGGTAACAAGAAACAAAAAAAATACAAACTTATATTAAAATGTACTAAATAGGAAATTGCAAAATTTTTATTTTTAAAATTTTTTTATTTTAATAACATAAATTGAAGCTAATTAAAACCTTTATAAAAAAACGTTAACACAGTTCATGTACAGGGTGAGGTAAAAAAAATATTCAAAGAAATTAAGTTTCCTCTCTTAATAATTAAAAAAAAAATAATTTAAAAATGTCTACAATTTGATGTGCCCAACATGGTCATCGCTTTAAAAATATAAAAGTTACAAGTGTGGGGTTTTAAGTGGCGCACCGTGTATACAGGGTGAGAAGTAGTGTGTGCATGGGCAATATCTCCTCATCCGTTTGAAATTTAAAGAAATGTCTCAGATAAAAATTGTTTAAGATCAAGTGTGGTATATCCTAAAATAATATTAAAATCTACAGGGTGTTTCACAGAGTAGTGACAAACTAATACCAGGATTTTTTAAATAGAACACCCAATATTTCTTTATATATTCGTATTTGACTTTTACTTATCTATCCAAAAATATATTATTTCTGGATAGCACTGCAGCATTGCATTCCGAAAAAAATACGTTTGCACCGGTCAAGGGAAAAATCTGCAAATTTGAGTAATTTCATTTTGAATATTCTCAAGACCATGTACTAATTTCCAGGATTCTCAGAGTTGAATCCAGTTCTACAGGGTGTTTTCCATGTTGATTAAAACTTTTACTAGGTATTTAAACCGTCATAACTCATAGTTAAGTGACAGTTAATAATAATGGCGGGAATAATGGTATCAAAAAATTGACGATATATGTTATGGCCCATCCCTTAACAAAATTTTAGATGGTATGTTTTACTTTCTCATAAAATATGGAACATTCTTTATATCGTACAATTATTTTACCTATACGTCAAACAAAAATCAAGGCATATTTTATCGTCATTAGGGCGGTAGTCGAAAAACACGAGGAATAATATCGTATGCGGGCTGTATACAGGGTGACTCAATTAAAATGAGAACACCCTTATAACTTAACAAATTAGGGTCTACTACTTATTGCCAAAAATACATTTGCCTCCTACAAGTGCAAAGCCACCTGCGGTGTCGAAATAAGCAGAAAAAATTTAAAAATCAGGCATTTTTTTATCGAAAAATTTTATTACTTAATGAAAGTTGTTCTCCAAAATTAATCATGCATGTCCGAAAATATAATTTTATTTATTTATTTTTTTTGTTTAGAAAATTTTGCTACTACAATTTTGTTAGTAATAATACCTAAGCTGTTAGGCAGTTGTCAAGTAATGGGTAGTTTTTTTTGTTATTATTTTTCAGTGTTAAATTTTTTAAATACAAAAGTTTTCAATTTTTTTTATTATGATGAAATTTTGGACAATTTTGAACAACTTTTATTAATAAAATGTTCCGTTAAAAATACTTATGCCTAATATGATTTATTGATTTTTTTCGTTTATTTTGCTACCGCTGGGAGCTTTGCATTTGTAGGAGGCGAACGTGTTTTGACTATAAATAGATCCTAATTTGTTCTATGCTTGAGTAAAATTTAGTTCATACCAAAAAAAAAAAAATAAAAGTTATAAGGGTGCTCGCAGCCAGCCATAAAGAAGTGAAATTTCCGAGAAATTTCAGACTGTACACGCACACATAATTTATTTTTATTGTCGAGTACCTATATGTTGGGTACAGTTGGGTTAAAAAAAGTTTAGTGCACCATTTAACTAATATAGAACATTTAAAAGTGGTATGATAAAATCTGGGAATACAGGAAATACTTAGGAAATAATTGGGAATGTTCGGAAATACTCGAAAAAGCTTGGAAATAACTGAGAATACTTGGAAATAACTGAAAATTCTCGGGAATAGTTGGTAACTATCGGAAATACTTGTAAATAACTGAAAATTCTTGGGAATACGTGGAATGAGTCGGGAATAGAGGGTATTCCCGGAATACCTGTACAAAATTTTGGAAGTGACTCGAATTTCTATTAAGATTCCGTGTTATAACTAGGAACTTTAAGTCAAAATTCCGTGTTATAATTGGGAATTTTACGTCAAAACTTGGAGTTAAAACTTGAAATTTTAAAATTCCGACTTATAAGTCGTATAAGCTTACGAAGAAAATTGAGATCCTAGGAACGTACATCTGAGATATCAAGGACAATGTGTCATGAATTGAACAGTGAAGAAAAATGGTTGCGCCACCCAGTGTCACATTTATTATGCCACTTTTGAGTTTTATTTCAAACGTCGAGGAATTTACTTCTTGATTTTTTCCTGTTTTGATTTTTTATTTGATTTTTTAAATCTGGAGCTACTTATTCTCTGTGATATATTTTTATTTTTAATTTAGCTTAACAGAAAATTGAATCGTAATATCATTTTTGGTTGACTACACCAATTACAGTACAATAGGAAATCTGCGTGTTTACTGTTATATATTTTCATATTTCACGATCTTCAATTTTTAGATGAGAAGCCTTACTTATTTGGGTTCGTCAAAAAATATGCTCTTCATAACTTCTAACAAACGAGATGGCCTTATTTCTCCAAGAATCTTCCCGAGAGACAGCTGTGCCCCACTTTATCATTGGTTCCGGCAATTTATGTTAGTATTTAATCTATGCCACATTTCTACAAGGAATATATTACAGCTCCTCCGTAAGCCATCAGTGTTTTAATCTCTTTCATGGTCGTTTGCATAACCATTAGTTAAGGTTAGTTAACTAATTGTTAATAGGGTTCGTGCTCGTGACGTCGCTTGTTTAGCTCGACGGAGAATTAAGCTATTATTATTTAATAAGTCGTTGTAGTTAATAAACTGACAGTTAACCGATAGGCTAGTTCTAAAATAGAAAGATAGGATATTGTACACGTTTTGTAAAGATTTGGCTGTTACCTGTATCAAGTAAAAAATCAGTAGACATTTTTGAAAAAACTTGAACCACCTTCAAAAAAGATCGCTAAAACTGTGTGAAATAAAATTTCACTGTCGTCCTGGTAACTGAACCTTATTACCTAACATTTTGAATTTTTAAGTTTTAACGTCAGGCTCGTTAACAGAGAATTATATATCATATGTCATGTAAATCTGCAATAATTGTATTGGATTCACCATTTTGAATTCTTAATTTTCGAAATCAGATTCGGTATCAGCTACTCCTAAAATACCTACTAGTTACTAGCATTTTTAAAGGAGTTCCGACGAAATTTGCGCGGCGCCTTTGCCAAATATTGCAAAATTTTCAACTAGAAACTTATTTCAAATTTTTACTCACCTTGCACTAAACGTATCTTGATAAAATTAATATGAGACTGTAGAAAAATTTACTATTATGCCAAGGCTGCAGTACCTTAGATCATTAACGACTCTATCTCTCTTTTTATAATAATTGATTTTTCTCTCTGACGGGACTTTATTCTGACTCACCTTGCGCTAAACGTAGCTTGATGAAATTAATATGGGACTGTAGAAGAATTTACTATTCTGCGTCTGAGTGACGCGAAACCAATTTATTTATCAAGGACGCCAGTCGCATTCTCCCCTTGTTTTTCCACTCCTAGGCGGGTTCGAGATAAGATACAACTCGATAGAATAAGTAATAGGCCAAGGCTGCACTACCTTAGATCATTAACGACTCTCTCTCTTTTTATAATAATTGATTGTTCTCTCTGACGGGATTTTACCTACTAATAATAGATTTTACGCCTAAAAATTTCTGATTTGTTTTCATAAAAAAAATCCTTCGAACTTCCGAAAGGTAACCAGAATATTGAGGTTGAGACATCATGAGGCATCCAATTAACTCAATATTCTTCCGAACGAAAACCCTCAAGGGATTGGACTTACAACGAGTCATATTATTTTTTTATTTATTTTTTTTTTTTTAATGCCTTATTTATATTAACGTCCTGGCGAAGTTTAGCTAATGCTACTCTACCACTTAACCAGGACGGCGAGATGAGTTACGGTAACCCATCCAAGTGATGGACTCGCCCGGCCGTGCTTAACTTCGCCGATCGAGCCCAGTCACTGAAACCGGTACCGTACCTCACCTCAATAAAATGCAAGAAGTTCGAAGAATACCATTTATTTACTGTAAAATAAGTACAATAAAATTGTGCAATATCTCCTATTCAATAAATTATATAATTTGAGAGAATCGCTTCCCCAATTAAGGCAAGGTAAACTTTACTATATAAATGAAAGCGTGCGCTAACAATAGATTTGGTAGAAGAGATTCATGCAACCTCCCCAGAATTTAATGCAAGCATTTAGATTTGAAATTGTGGCTGACTAAAAATAACAAAAATATTTTACTTTAAAAATTTTGGTTCGCTTGTGATTAGCTTTAAGGTTCTCGTTTGTGATTATATCATTCACAAGAACGAAGTTCAAAAGTGCGTTCAACTAATGCATGAGTTGAATAACTTTCGGTCAGTCTGGCGATTTACTGGTCCCCATGCAGGTACAATATAGGGAAAATGACACGACTTTGCCTTCGAGTGACTTTTTGCCAAAATTGTTTTTTGACTCATTCATGCACAAGACGGTTTTCTCTATAACTTTGTTATTTGGAAAGCTCTGCGTTTGGCCCTCCTACTATCGTTTTCTACTGATTACACTATTTTACAGCCTACATGTATTTGAACTAAAAATAGCAAATTCTTAGTAACTTCGTCATGCTAAATAACAATACAGGTAATAAAGTGTAACGCAGGTATAGGGGTCTACAGACGATCCAGCTGCTGGGACCCGACATTGTCGGTACGCTTTGAAGATAATTGGAATTCCAGCGGACCAGTTCACTTACGAATGAGTTGAAAGCATGCCGACAAGGCTGGCTCCCTGCCGCTGGATCATGTGTAGACCCCTTATAAACCCCAGTTTATGGGCGGTCCTATCACAAATAACAGGTAGAATTAGAATTCTACGAAAAATAGACATACTGACTACCTACCTCTTTATTTGTCACTAAAACTAATATTCATTCTTAGGTAGTCGTATTTGTACCTTGTGCATGATAAGCGTTCATTTTCGAAAGTAAATAGTGCTATTTTGAAAATATGCCACGAGATTGTGTAAATACACCTAACAACTTTTGTTATATTTGTGGTGAAGTGACTTTTGCGCATCAAAAACGTAATTTTACTCCCAAAATTAAGAAGGCGTAACAGTTGTATTTTGGTTGTACATTTGGAGATTAAGACAAAAAATGAGCACCTCAATATGTTGCAGCAATTGTGCGAACAATCTTTGCAGTTGGCTAAGTGGAAGAGGACGTTCAATGGCTTTTGCTGTGCCCATGATCTGGCGAGAACCTACAGATCATGTTACCGATTGTTATTTTTGCGTGATACCTCCTATTAGACAGAGTATTAACAAGAAAAAGAGATAGTAATACAATACCCCAATTTACCATCTGCCATTCGCCCGGTTCTCCATAGTGATGAACTACCTATTCCTAATCCACCTCAAGAATACAGACTTGATTTTGACGAACAATCGGATGATAATGTAGATGACGACTTAGTCCAGCCGTCAACATCACAAGATCTCGATTTCTCTGCCGAAGTGTCCGGTGGTGAACCACATAAAATTAATCAACGCGAATTAAGTGATCTTATAAGAGACCTTGATCTGTCCAAGGCAAAAGCGAAGCTTTTGGAATCTCCATTACAACAATGGAATTTACTACAAGAAAATGTTAAAGTTTCCATGTATCGAAGTCGTCAAAAAGATCTTATACCTTTTTTCAAAATGGAAAATGACTTGGTTGCCTGCAAGGACATTGATGGTTTAATGAGTGCTTTACACATTCCCCATGATCCTAGTGACTGGAGACTTTTTATTGACGCCTCGAAACTTAGTCTAAAAGCTATGTTACTCCACAATGGAAATAAATCGCCATCAATTCCAATCGCCCATGCTATCCACATGAAGGAAGATTACAGTAACATGAATGTATTGCTACAAACTATAGAATATAACTAGTATAAGTGGCAGATTTGTGCAGACTTAAAAGTGATAGCTATCTTACTTGGTATGCAGCAGGGGTATACCAAATATTGCTGTTTTCTTTGTGAGTGGGACAGTCGAGCGCGATTAGAACATTACAAAAGAAAAATTTGGCCGCCAAGACTGGGTTTTGCATCAGGAGAAAAAAATGTTGCTAACATTCCATTAGTTGATTCACAAAAGATAATACTGCCACCACTCCACATAAAACTGGGGCTTATGAAAAACTTGGTAAAAGCTATGGACAAAGGACGTGCTTTCAGTTATTTAAAACAAAAATTTCCCAGAATTAGTAATGCGAAAATTAAAGAGGGAATTTTTGTGGGTCCTCAAATCAAGAACCTTTTCAAAGATGCTGAATTTGACAACATTCTAGAAAGTAATGAAAAAGCTGCTTGGAATTCCTTTAAAATGGTAGCAACACACTTTCTCGGTAACAAAAGAGCAGAAAACTATAGAGACCTTGTTGGGAATCTTCTTTCTTGCTACCAGAAATTAGGATGCAATATGTCATTAAAAGTCCACTTTCTACATTCACACCTAGATTACTTCCCAGAAAACTGTGGTGCAGTAAATGATGAGCATGGAGAGAGATTGCACCAGTATATTCAAAATATGGAAAAAAGATATCAGGGCAAATGGACTTCTGCGATGTTGGCAGACTACTACTGTTGTACATGTATAAGAGATGCTCCAGAAGTAACTTATAAGAGACGGGCTATGAAGCGCAAGAAGAATAATTAATTTTCTGATTAAAGAGCTTATATTCTAATTAAATATATAGCATACAACATGTATTTGAAATATATATCAAAATGGCAAATATTTTTTCGCATGATGTGATTAATTGCTTTTTTTATTAAAATTATACCATAATATGTGAGTTAGGTCAGTTATTACAATTTTTAGAGCCAACAAATTTTTTTTATGACTCTGTTAGACGTAGCTGGGACCAAAACAATGCAAATAAGTGGTTTTGGTTAACGATACAAAATAAAAGTTAAAGTTTGTAGGTGTGTGTTATCCAACGCGCTTGTCCAAATTATGACCCGCTAGATGAATCCAAATTTGTTTTGAGAAACCGGCTATGTGCACTTTTACTATTTTTTGCATTTGTCAGTTTCGACCTTTTTGTACGTCGCATAGTTAAAACGCATAATTAAAACTTTAAATTCATTCATTTATATTCATTTTTTTGAATGATACCCATAATGATTGTATCTTCGCTTTCATGGACTTTTGCGAAGAGATTAAAACGTTAAAAATATTTATAAATATTTTGAGAATGTTTCGTAAACGTATATTGTTTCTTTTTCCTTGACTAGAAATGATACTTTTACTTTTTGTACATTGTTGCATGACCACAATATACTTTCACTGCCATGGCCTGGACCAAAACATATTTTCCTAACTGAAAATTCGGCATTTCTTGGAATTTTCACCTGGTTGTGCTAGTTTTCCTCTCTGATGCCTTCCAAACTTATATGTTATGCTCAAAAATGCCTCTAAATGAATTTTTTGCCTAAGTCGAAATTTCATTTTGTTTTCGATTTAGGTCGATTCTGGGAGGTTCGATAACAGGACCGCCTCCGAGCTATACCTTACAATTTGAAAAGATTTCATAGAAATTGCTTAAGCGAATCTATAAGCAATGACGAATAAACATAAAAAGAAATATAGATTGCAGATTGTAGATTTTTTTCAAGTCGGTTGAAAGGCGTTTTAACAATACCCTTATATCTATACATTATTTAGGTATTACCAAACCGAAACCCCCGTATTGATAAGAAATTATACCTAGTTTTTTTTTATTTATATTGGCATTCTACTTATGAACATGCTAATATATTAATTTTGACCTACTAAAACAACTTTCAAGCTCGGTTAGAAAGTGAATAGTAAAAAACGAAACTCCAAACATTGGCAAAGATTTTTCATTCATTTTGTAAATCTTCCGAAAGACGTATGGATTACATTAATTAATCTATCTATGAAAAAAAAAATGGACACTTTCCACTTCAGAGTTAAAAGTTGTCGAGTGTAGAAAAAATTAGTTTCAAATTTGTTGTTCATAGAGCGCATATTCAGATGACAGTTGGTAAAGTTGTTTTGCAATTTTTCAAAATTTTTGTCTTGTAAAACTAGTTTCTTTTATATCTTGATCTGGGGAAAGAATTTGTTACAGTCAATTGGTTGTTGAGAAAAGTTGTTTTTCATTGTTTGGAAATCTGAGTTGAGGTAATCTCTTCGTTGAGGAGAATCAGAGAAAAAAATCTTCGTTGAGAAGGGTCAAAGATGAGTCTCCTTTTTCAAAATCTGGATAGTTCCTCCCTTGTTGACGAGAGTTATGTCTGTTTCATGACTGAAATCCAGCCTAGTTCCTTTTCCTCTGAGAGGAGGTGTAGTTGGCACTTCGTTGAGAAGAGTAATTTCGATTAAGTCGCGATCGTAGCGAGTAGTTTGTGTTAGGGGAGTAATCTCTGACAAATCGTGAATTAGTTTCACCTTGTTCGAGAAGTGGGATCATTCCTGATTTCAGTAGAGGAGTGATTTCGAAACTTGAAGGCGAAATGTTCAGGGGACCGAAAAAACTCAAATTTTTCAACAGTTATTCTGTCAATCTATGTACTAGAATTCAAGAGTTGCTCTTGCTGTGTATTTATGGTAGCAGTTTATCTTCCAATGTCCCCTCATATTTTATAGTGATCGCCAACACTTAAAATAGGAATGTATAATACAGAAATTCCTCTAGTAGACAACCCATATAATTAATTACATTTCAAATGTTGAATACTCCAATATTTTTTTAAAAGGTGAACTACACCGCAATACCATGATCACCCAAATATTAGTATGAACATTTTATATACAATTGTGGAAAAGTGGGATAATCCTTTGTTGAAATACTCAGAAGCTTGTAAATCTTCCTTAAATACGGGTTGTGCATGCTATTGGGAATTTTGATAATTTCCTAATGTTGTTAGAAAACCTTTTTATCAAATGCCTGTCGAAGCAAAAACGTGTAATATTATTAGGCGACTTTAATGTTGATTTTAGAGGTCGCTCATCAAACTTAACCGACTTAGCCTGTTTAGTTGAATCGTTTGGTCTTGAAACGTGTATCTCTGATAACAAAAAATACAGCTACGTGTATCGATAACATCATCACAAATTGGGGGGATGGTTTTGTGGCCGGTGTTTCGGATCCATGTCTCTCGGACCACCTAGGCCAATTTATTGTAGTGAAAGGTCATATGGCACCCCCTAAAGCTATATGGAGAAGGAATATTACTAGTCACGGCATAGAAAAAATTAAATGTTCTTTATCTCAAATAAATTGGAATATTTTTGGCAGTCATAATTATAGTCCAGAAGTGTTGTCAAATTTTTTGGTCAACACCTATAAAAGTCTCATTGAAACACATTTCCCGTTAAAAAAGGTTGTTAATCAATCTAACCCACCAGTAAAGTGGTTTAACGAAACTCTTAAAGGTAAACGGGACACATTATCCAGTGTCAAAACAATTTGTAATTCTACTCAGGATCCTGCCGATTGGGCAGTATATAATATTTTACGTAAAGAGTACAGGCAATGTATTAATGATTCTAAGAAGTGTGCTTACAATAATTTTATTAACGGCTCAGACAATAAAATCAGGGACAGCTGGAAATTAATCAACTTTGAACGCAACAAAGCGAGTTCTGACAATACTGAGTCTGCATTTACACATAAAGCTTTTAACGATTTTTTTGCTTCGATAGCTGAGAATATAATAAATTCTTTACCAACTGCAGATCAGACTGCACTGGATTTTTTAAGTGACTTGCCACCCACAAATAACTCTTTTTTTCTGTACCCCGTATCAGAACTGGAAGTTTCCAACACCATTAAAGCTTTAAAAGATTCTAACTGTACAGATATTTATGGAATGAATTCTAGAATTTTAAAAGAAACAGTAGACATTATTGTTCAACCTTTAACTTTATTAATTAACAGCTGCCTTGGTGAGGGTGTTTTCCCAGAAGCTTTTAAGATCACGAAAGTTATACCACTTCTTAAAAAGGGTAATTCCGATGACTTGGACAACTACCGGCCAATTTCCATCATACCAATTTTTGCAAAGGTTTTAGAAATAATTTTGAAAAATCGACTATTAAACTTTTTTGAATCTAATGACGTTCTAAATAACTGTCAATTTGGTTTTCGTAGCAAGTGCTCTACTACACAAGCTGTGTTTACTGTGGTGCGGGACATTGTTGAGGGCCTTGAGCGGGGCAGGCATGTAGAAATTACACTGCTTGACTTGTCCAAGGCCTTTGACTGTGTCTCGCATGAATTACTCATAGAAAAGTTGAAATTTTATGGGATTCGTGGGAGTTCATTGGAACTACTACGCTCCTATTTATGTAACAGAAAACAGTGCGTCAGTGTAAATAATATAAATTCGGATCTTAATTCAGTTAAGCACGGAGTGCCTCAGGGCTCTGTATTGGGGCCACTCCTCTTTATTATATATGTCAATGATATATTTCATTTTATGTTGCCCCATAGGTGTATTGCTTACGCTGATGACACCACATTGCTGACTTCCCATAGTAACCTTCAAGTTTTACATCAACAGACTTCTTTAATTTCTGATCAAGCCAAAACCTGGTTCATCACTAATAAAATGAAAATGAATGAGGAAAAAACTCAGAAGCTTGTCTTTTCCACGAGTAACACAGTGACAAAAGGTGACAGTGTGAAACTCCTAGGTGTCACACTGGACGATAAACTAAACTGGTTTAGTCATATTGATCAGCTAAGCCACAAACTTGCCAGCACAATATTTTTGCTCCGCCAGCTAAGAAGGCATTTGGTTTTGGAAACCTTGAAAGCCAGCTATTTTTCACTGTTTCATTCACACATTAGTTATGGCATCACTTTATGGGGTAATTCTTGTCATACTATAAAAATATTTCGTCTACAAAAGAAAGCAATTAGAATCATTGCCAATGCAGGGTATAGAGACCACTGTAGGCCTCTATTTATTTCACTGGGCATTATGCCGTTACCTTCTTTATATATTTATCTTAGTTTACTGGATATACACAAAAACTTAAATTCTTTTGAAAGGAATTCAAATTTTCATAATTACAGCACTAGACAAGCCGATTTACTAAGGCCAGCTAGGCATCGACTGACAAGATCGTCTAAAAATTCGCCGCACCTCAGGCTATATAATTTTCTTCCAAATCCACTAAAATTATTGACCTATAACCATTTTAAGGGCATACTGAAAAAATTATTTTTAATCCACGGTTTTTACTCTACTGACGAGTTCGTGGCGTTTATTGACAAACCCCGAAAACATTGCTGGTTTAGTGGCATCCATTTGACGTGGTACGCACCACTTCCTTGCTCCTTCAGTTTCTTGCTATTGTTTGAACATACAACAATAATGTTGCACGGCCACTTATTTTTATATTGTATTTCGTTACGTATTTATCTATCCTCTTTTAATATTTTGTTTTGTATTGTATAGGATACAAAAACATAACATAATGTGTTGATGTTTTTTTTTACTTTTGTTTTGTTAATGTTGTTCACTTATAGGTTTATGCCTATATTTTATATACTATTTTTTATATTTTTTAATTGACGTGCCATATATATGTTTTTTATTTTAATTGGTGAAATAAATGATATGATATGATATGATATGATATGATATATATCTTTCACCAATAACTGTATAAAAATCAAATTCTCCCTTAAATGCTTCATCTTTATAGAAGCAGCAATAGTATATTCATTAGAAAATAGTATCTCCTTTAACATCAAAATCAACCCTTATGTTCTAAAATAGTACATTGTGCATCTAGTAGTAAAAGTAATACATTCCCGGACGACGATGTAAAGCCACTTTCCCGACCTAGGCCGGGAAAGTAACTTTCCCGGACTGTTTTCTGATAGTTGCTTGGCAACGGATTAAAATACTAGAATAGCGTATTTTGGGATCTGAAATGGCGCCGAAAAAGTAGACATTCTTGATCGATTTAAAAAAAAATAAAGAATCTGCTACACAACGTTTTAGCTATGGGAAAAGAGGTTCATTTTGTATGGGTAAAAGCACACAATGGGTTAAAAAATAATGAAATTGTCGCCTTTTTGGGCCAAGGAAAGCATCAGTTCTGGATTTTCATTAGAACAAAAAATCTCACTGTCATTTTAAAATCATAATTTAGAAATGGCTGGTTGGCAATTGTACAAGATATTCACATATTCATCCTAACCTTTCATCTAAGTTTTGGTACGAGAATTATGCATGCTCAAGAAAATACATCACAAATAACACATCTTAAATTTGGACATGCTTGTTATGCACCACATTTGCATGAAGTAAATGTTCTGCTGTAAGAGAATTGTGATATTTTTAATACTAAAGGTGACCTTTACCATATTTTCTTCCAGTGTGTTAAATACGGACCAGTACGTGATAGATTATGTAACATTACACAGGTCTACAAAAACAAATTCTGCTTCAAGGACTAAACCTAAGTAATTTTGTATTTAAGTATTTTTGTGTGCTGATTCCGAATTTCTATTTCTATCTACTGCGTAGATTTAGATTAAATCCCGGTTTTTATTGTCAAAAAACCGAATTTTGACGATAAAAACCGGGAGAAACCAGCGAGAAGCGTGCAGATTTTTTCTCCTATGCCTATTTTCAACTTATTTTTACTTTGTCGACACCAGTTAGGTGAAACAAATAATTTTTAGGGGAGCGGTTGGCTGTATGACTGGTGGCCAAATGGAAAAAAAAAATAAAAAAATCAATTAAAAGCGACATGTGTCACCCCGTAAGACGTGTCTTTTAAACCATAATTATGCGAACTTTTTTTTAATTAGACACATTATTATAGATGACTCCTAAGCACCACTGAATGAGAGTTTCGTTCTTTTTCAAGAAGAGATTTTAAATCGAATTTCACTTGCGTCTGAAACAAGAAAATAAAAACAGCGTACAATTATGTAAGAAATTGAAATTATGGAAATATGTTTTTATACGGTAATGTTCATATAATACAACATTAGTGCTGACAAGGATAATATTACTTCCACTGCAAACGAGAAAAATATATTTCATAGGAATTTGTTCCACAATTTCAAGCAGCTCTATTCCACTAACATAATTACTTTCTACTTTAAGTAACCGTGAAACTTCATAGAGTCACTACGCAGAGTTCTATATAGCTTTCAGAATAACAATAATGACTTGAGTTTCAGCTCTCCCGCAATATTTACTAACTCTACTTAGCCATTTACATAAATCAACTCAAAGGCCACAAACTTATGCATAATTCATTCAACTGCTTTTCCACAATTTTTAATTAAGAAATCCGCGTTTTCTTTTAATTGCCGTTAGAAATGCGCTTTTTGTTTGTTATTGTTAGTTTTGAAGAAAATTTATAATACTTAATCAGGTTAGTAGAACAGACCCAAGTAAAGTCTCCGCTAATGGGATGTTTTGCCTGTCACAGCAACTGCTCTGCGTCGCACGTCGTTCTATCCACGATTTAGAACATTTTGTGGTAGTAGTTAATCGAGATGATATTTATTTATAAAAAAATGTATTTCCTGTAAACTCGTACATATTTTTCAATTGGTTTTAAGTGTAACTGGTAGAGTCGAACTGTAAAAAATTGACCGCTTTGGCCCTGCAGCATCTCTTCATCAACATCTAAAAACCTGCTCTGAGGAATTATGTAAGATATGCAGAAAATTCATAAAAATGGTTCATTATTTTAACGTTCAAACTCGCAAATCGACGTAATTTACACAGGCTTCACTAAGGCATTTGACGGATTATCACAATATTTTATGTTCAAAATATCAACAATTGTTTCTCGAGAAATTTATTGTTATTTTTCAAATTGTATCTTCAAAATAGGTACCGCCATATCGATTGCTGTGGTCAACAGTCTGCAGAATTTGTATCTATTTCAGATGTACCCAAGGGTTCTGCGTTAGGTCCATTGTTATTCAATATTTCCATTAATAACATTCAGTAGAATTGAATGTCAATTGTCACATATAAAGTGTTAATGATTGTATGGTATTATAAACTCTCCTTGATAAAATCAGTGAATGGTGTTATTTAAACAAGTTGTAGTTGACCATAGGCAAGTGCAATATTATAACTTTTACTAACAAACATCAACTTGTCGAATTTAATTATTGTTTAGAAGATTCGGTGCTTACACATCTTTAAAGACTCCGTGATCTCGGTATGACATTTCACAATAAACTAACTTTTGTCATATAATCACTATCACCAATGAAAATTTTAAAACACTGGGATTTATAATAGGTGTTCTTATGATTTTAACGACATTAACACACTGAAACTACTATATCAATCTTTTGTTTGATCCAAATTGGAATATTCGTCAATTATTTAGTCTCCTCATTATAACATACAAATATAAAACAAAGAGAATTCAGATGCATTCCTTAAAGACTTTAACTCACAAGTAAGATGGTGTCTGTCCTGCTATTGGTTTTCCTCAGACTGTACTTTTTAACAGATTTTTACTTTCGAATCTGGAGATTCAGAACTGTAGAACTGCAGAAGAACTGTAGAACTGCAGAAGAACTGTAGAACTGCAGAACTGTATCACAACAATTAGCTTTTGCAAGTAGCGACAGTGGGGGGGCTGAGAAGTTAGAAAATCAGGAAATAAGAAAAATAAGAAAAAAAACTGATAACCAATTCAAAATCATTTTAATGGATTGATGTCTACTTTAAAATGGAGAAAAAATATGCAAGCAAATGTCGTAGTTATTCGCGTGTAGTCTAGAAACTTTATTCTACAATATCTTCTGCTAATGTGTTAACACATTATTAAGACATTTAACAACTTTATACTAAAAGTAATCGTTGAAAAAGACTTTTCATTTGCAAAAGTTGACTTTTTTCTTATTCAAAAATTATAATGCTCTGTTTAGGTGAGTTCATACCTCATAAATATTATAAATTATTATTACATTTAGTAGTACGGGCTGACAGTGTCCTAGACTGCTTATAATTGTTGTTTCTTTTTTTATTCCAAAAGAGTAATTTCAAGCATCAATTATCCTTAGTGGGCGCTTAATTGCACAGTTGCTGAGTTTAATTAATTCCTGCCACATCCCCCGAAAGAGTAAAAACACCCCTTTAAATACATTTACTCTATATACTAAAAATAATCATATAAAAAACGGGAAAGGGCAATTATTTCACTCTGGTGTGTAGGCGAATAATAAGAGAACATCGAAAACAATTGAAGTTGACTCGCGATCTTCTCTTTAGAAAAATATTGGATGTATTTTTACCCCTTGAAGGAGACGTAGTAAAAGGGCATGTAGAAGGCATCTAAATATGTTCTATTAAAAATAATGTATGTGCAAACAGTTCAAATAAACATTAATTAAAATATGAAGTAGATACTAAAATCGGAAAAAAAAATTCCACCGAGCCGACCGTTCAGAAACAGCGAAAGTATACCTTTCTATATGAGAAAGCCTTTTTTATTGATTTTACTTTTCAGTTTTAATGATGGTTATAATTCATTTCTAAAATGTTTAGCTCTTTAAAGCCTAAAAGGGGAAGCATAGCTACCATGGCCCCCTTGAATTTGCCAGTGGAACGTAGATAGCGTTAGGCTGCCGAAAAATCGATCAAGGGGCAAACCGCGAAGGAAATCAGGTACACTCAGAAGGAAATCCGGGGAAATATTTTTTTGCTTTTCGGATTTCTCCCCCCGCTCTTCAAAAAATTTTTGAAAAAGTAATCTTCGTCAAAGAGGAAAGGACCCCGCAATAATCTTATGGAAATTGGGTTTCAGTCAAATCGTCTGAATTTTGGATATGTTTTAGGTTTCGTCATCCCAAGCAAAAGTCTCAATGGGCACAAAGCTCGAAAATCAATACTTTGGCTGCTACGGAGCTTGAAAGCTCCACCACAGATTTATTTATTCGTGCAGTCTTTATAGATTTTTAAATAACTTATTTTTTCGATTTTAATGTCTAGGTTTATGTTTTTGAGGTTGCTGAATTCAAATCCGATATCAAATTTTCCAAATTGACACTTGACAGCTGTCAATTAGCTGTCAAAGTGCCTTAACAAAGTGCAAATCTTATTTTTATGTTATGAGTTTATGCTGTTTAGGTAACTCAGTTCATGTATGATGTGAATACAATAATTCGACAATTGGCAGCTGTCAACAGGCTGTCAGCTAGCTGTCAAAGTGCAATAACAAAGTGCAAATCTTATTTTTTTGTTATGACTATGCTTTTTAGGTAACTCAGTTCATACGTGATGTGAATACAATAATTCGACAATTGGCAGCTGTCAACAGGCTGTCAGCTAGCTGTCAAAGTGCAATAACAAAGTGCAAATCTTATTTTTTTGTTATGACTTTATGCTTTTTAGGTAACTCAGTTCATACATGATGTGAATACAATAATTCGACAATTGGCAGCTGTCAACAGGCTGTCAGCTAGCTGTCAGAGTGCAATAACAAAGTGCAAATCTTATTTTTTTGTTATGACTTTATGCTTTTTAGGTAACTCAGTTCGTAACTCATAACATAAAAATAAGATTTACACTTTGTTAAGGCACTTTGACAGCTAATTGACATCTGTCAAGTGTCAATTTGGACAATTTGACATCGGATTTGAATTCAGCAACCTCAAAAACATAAACCTAGGCATTAAAATCGAAAAAATAAGTTATTTAAAAATCTATAAAGACTGCACGAATAAATAAATCTGGAGCTGGTGGAGCTTTGTGCCCATTGAGACTTTTGCTTGGGATGACGAAACCTAAAACATATTCAAAATTCCATAAGATTATTGCGGGGTCCTTTGGTGTACAAAATTTCGGGCGCGATCATGATTTTAACCACCAAAACCCGCGACTAACTATTGATTACTTTCAAGACATTTTCTTGCATATTTATTTCTCTGTTAAAAATTGAAATAAATTCATTAAAATGACTTCGAATTAGTTATATGTTTTTATAAAAACTCTCCTGTATGCATTGACTTGACCACTTACGTTTTAAAAATTTAACAGAAATAAAAGGATTTATAGACAAAGTTGACTTTTCTCTTATTCAAAAAATATAATGCTGTGTTTAGGTGAGTTTATACCTCATATTAATATAAATTATTATGCCTAACCCTGTACATTCAGTAGTATGGGCTGACAGTGTCCTAGACTGCTTATAATTGTTGTTTCTTTTTTGTTCCAAAAGAATAATTTCAAGCATCAATTATCCTCTGTAGGCGCTTAATTGCACAGTTGTTGCGTATAATTAATCCTTGCCACATCCCACGAAAGAGTAAAAACACCCCTTTAAATACATTTACTTTCTATATACTAAAAATAATTGTATAAAAAACGTGAAAGTGCTATTATTTCACTCTGGCGTATAGGCGAATAATAAGAGAGCATCGAAAACAATTGAAGTTACAACTAAATGTAATAATACCTATAATACTAAATATCATATTTTATTAAAAGTAATATACAAACAGTTTTCGTATAAACATTAGTTAAAATATGAAGTAGCTAAAATCGAAAAAAAATTTCCACCGAGCTGATTATTCAGAAACAGCGAAAATATATCTTTCTAATGAGAAAACCTTTTTTCTTACTGATTTTATTTTTCTATTTTAATTTTTTTTTTAACTATTTAACGTCGGCCTATTTCCGCTACCAGGGTCTATCACCGACGCCAGGAGACGAGCTATCCCCAACCTGGAAATTTTGCCAAACCTCTTCCCTTAAGAAGAGTAGGGATCTTTTACTTGCCTAACATTTAATAGACAAGGGACCGCCTGCTTTACATCCCCTCCGAAGGATGGTATATCCACTACGTAATCCTCGTCTGAAATTACGTAACTTCCGCGTATACACTGATATACAAGCCGCTAGAAGCTGGGACGAGAACGCTGTATTTTCCAAGATGGGACCTCATCCAAGTACTAACCGCGTTCGACGTTGCTTCAACGGAATATCGACTGATATTCACATTGAAGTCGCCTCTACGCTTGCCCCTTTCTATTTTAATGATTGTTATAATTCCGAGTATAATTCATTTCTCAAATTTTTGCTCTTTAAAGCCTTCAAGAGGGAGGCATAGCCACCATGCCCCCCCCCCTTGAATTTGCCAATGGAATGTAGATAGAGTTAAGCTGCCGAAAAATCATAATTTTAACCACCAAAACCCGCGACTAACTGTTTATTGCTTTCAAGACATTTTTTTGCATACCTATTTCTCTGTTTAAAGTTGAAATCAATCCATTAAAATAACTTCGAATCAGTTGTATGTTTTTTCTGTCACATACATTCATGGGCAAAAATACGTTTCTGATTCTGTTACTAATAACACAGGAGTGCCACAAGGTAGTGCGCATGGGCCCCTTCTGTCTATCTAACGTATCTATCCAACGTATCTACCCAACGTATGCCCAAACAACAACTTCAGACTCGTGAATTACGCCGATGACACCAATATCCTCATTAGAGGTAAGAATATCTCTGACATAGAACAGTTTGCTGGAGATATTTGGAAAATTTTGAGAGATTGGTTTTGTATCAATCAACTGATACTCAACGAATCCAAATCCAATGGTATGTTTTATAGAACTGACAAATCGAATTTGAACTTTCCTTCCGATTTATCAGTAGGGCACTTACAAATACCCGTCAAAGATAGCGTAAAACTCATTGGAATAACTTTGGATTCGAACTTAAAGTGGAACGACCATATAAAAAATGTAAATCAACAGCTAAATTCCGTTTGCTAAGCATTGAGAATACTTTCAAGGTCTTTTGATACATCAGTGCTTAAACCCATATGTTATTCAAACTTTTACGGCAAAACTAAATATGGAATAATTATTTGGGGTGGTTCTTCTAATCTTGGGGAAATTTTTAGTATACAGAAAAGAGCAATCATATATAAAATGGGTTTTTTAGCTTCCTGCAGGGGAGTTTTCAATTTACTGACTATACCGGGTTTATTTATTTATCAATGCATTCTATATGTAAAAAAACATGGTAACCAATTTCAAGAGCACGAACAACATCACCCCATTTCTATAATACCAGATGCAAGGGCGACTGTGCATTACCCATTCACAGTCTAACACTTCTTGAAAATTGTCCGCGTTATCAGTGTCTGAAATTTTATAATGCACTTCTTCAACACATTAAAGAGTGTAAAAATTTTAGAAAGTTTAAAAATCATAAATTTTATTATATACATATATGTAATCTTGAACTGTACAATCTACAGGATTTTGTGTAAGTAAATTAGTTTTAAACATTTTAATAATTAATTATGGAAATGTCAAATTTTTACAATTTTTATATATACGTAATTATTGTTTTAAACAAGCTCTATTGTCTTATCTACAAATTTTGTAGCTTATGAGATCAATAAATGTATTTGTATTTGCAGCCGCACATTGCAGCAAACAAAAACTTTTGTATGCATTGACACTTGACCACTTACATTTTAAAAATTTAACAGAAATATACGAATTTATAGACAAAGAAAAATGCACAGTCCAAGAGTGAGCAGTTTTGTTAATTTTCCGTAAGATTTCGAAATCCGGAAAAATAATTGATAACCCTCCCATACGGGGGGGGGGGGGCTCTCCCTCGGCCTCTCTTCTTCGATTTCTACCCCACCTCCCCCTTCATGCTCTCCCTTACCGTCTCTTTTCTTCCCCCTCTTGCCCTCTCTCCTCTCTCCCTTTTCTATCTCGCTCTTCTCTTTCCCGTTCCCCCCTCTTGTCTTTCTATTTCTTTTCCTTTACGGAAAACTTGCGAGGTCAACTACAGGTAAAGAGTAGTCGATCGCTTCCCCCAAGTAAAGGTTTGATCTTCTTTTCTCTTATCAGCTGGCGAGTCACTACTTGCTGTTTCCAGTTGTTATTGATTCAATTTCGAGACTTAGCTAAAGGATAATAGCTATGTAATTCAAATAACATGTTTCCACCTGGATAGGTCAAGGACCTACTGTGTTTCGGGGGTAAAAACAACCTGCTGTAAAGTTTAGTAAATTTAATATTATAAATCTGAATTAGTTGATAAATTTCATTGCATGCACTAAAAAGAAACATTTAAATTTGTGCTATAATTCCTTGTCAGGCCAACGAGTTCATGTAAAAAGTACATCGAAGAAAAACATTTAAAATTAAATTAATAACTGATATGAAATTTACGTCGGCTATATATCCAAAGTTAAGTTTGCTTTTGCCTGAAATTCAATTTATTTAAAAGCTTACTACAGGAGTCTGAAGCAATGCTGCGACATAGGAATAAATTAATTCGGCACCAGAAAATTGAACACTGAAACAGAATACGTCTTGATCATTTCCGCTGTCTTGGATCCTACAATAAAACAAGATTGCACTCCAATGCAGACTGCAGACTTAAAGTGTAACGTATACTTTTGCTTATCTTTTTAAATCCTCTTAGAGGAATATGATTTCAAGTTAACAGAATTACGTTTGTGAAATTTATTCGTGCTAGGGTATTTCAATTACTACATGTGGGAAACTTATATGTGAATATGAAATGAAACCGTAACATTCCTTCACCAGTTTATTGACTGGACGTATATTTTAAAACGTTTAGACGAGGGCTGTCTGGAATCAAGATTTATTATAACGGCATGCATCATAACAGGTATGAAATGTTGAAAAGTATTTAAAATACACGTTTTTTTTTAAGAATATCATAATCATCATCACAATGATCACTTCTAATTATCTTAGCAACAAGTGCTTCCATTTTCGTCTTAAGAAACTTATAAATACAAAGTCACCCACTTATTTTATATAGACTTAAACTGTATGCCTCCACGAAGCATAAACTACAAAATGATCTTAGTTCAGGAACACGGGGGCAGTTGGAATAAGGTGCGGTTTTTATTAATGAGTAGTCACCTATCTCAAGACAGGGTCATCCCAGAAATTCCCTGAAGGTACGCAGCTCTCAGAGGGAAGTGTAATCGGCTGCCGGAGATGCCTATACGCCCTTGTGTGTGCCACTCCAGATCAGTACTCTTGGCAATAAGTGATACTAATAATTCTGTATTCAGCAATGTCTCGCCCAAGCATGTCTCGCCCTTTCATTGAATTAGTTAAACACTATAAAGTACTTACTAAAAATATCTGGGTTTGAAATTAATTATATATGGGTTAAAGCTCACAGCGGCATAAAATAAGATGAAAAAGTCAACATATTGGCCAAATTCAGTGTAGAACATGGAGATTCAGTAGATAGTCTGTGTCTACAGGACGGTGTAAACATTAGCAAAGCGAGATTAAATAAAAAATGAACTCCTCATTGGCACGAATATTTTTTTACTACATCTACAAGATACACCCAAATCCAAATAGAAATTCCTAAGGAACCTTGGTACCACTTTTTTCATATTCCTAGGAAGTACACTACTACACTTATTAGGTTGAGATTTGGACATCGTTGCTTTAGATTTAAATCAAATATGAATTTTACCAACCAAGATCTGTGAAATTTGTAATATTGTAGGCGATATGGATCATTTATTTTTTAACTGTGTTAAACATTCACCTGAACGTGACCAACTGTATGCAGAACCTTAACATTCAAATGCCAGTCAATCTATTACACCTATTAGCTTTACACGATAATAGAGTGAATGCAGTCATTATACGCTTTTTGAAAACGTCTAGTCTGAAAGTATAAATGTGTATCTAATAGATGCGTTCCCTGTATGCCTCACCTTTGTTTTAATTTTACTTAATTTCCATGTACCGTAGTCTACTCTAGTGTGTCTAACAAAATGCCCTGAGAGATTCCTGGGCGAGAAGAATGTGGATCCCTTGGATCTTCTATATAATTTCCCGTTTTTTGGATTATGATAGATTTAGGGTAATATATGTATAGGTGTGCGCTGCGTATATATGTGTGCAAATGTGTTTATCCTATTAGTTTGTATATATAAAAACTTGTGCCTGGCTGCATGGATAACTCCTAATGCCATAAAAAACAATATCTTATTAGGTAAAACCTATAAAGGATTCTCTGCGGCAAGTACAGACACTGACTTCAACAGATTTGAAATTTCGAACCATTGGGGAAGAACAAGATGTATGCTAACGTACTTGCCCAATTTTGTTCCACTCCTTTGTATAGAAGCATTCTTCCTCAATAGGGATGCTTTTATAAGCCTTAAGATACTGACTTTACCCTGTAATTATATACTGCAGTGCCTTGTCCATGTTAAAAATAACCTTAATAATTACATAACATGTGAAAGTGTACATACGTACTCAACTCGTAATAGGGGCAATATATATTTGGATTTTTTTCCGACTTTCAAAAACCAGAAATGGCACCTGCTATTATGCAGTAAAATTTTTCAGTGTGTTACCGATTGCTGTACAAACACTTGACTGTACTCGCTTTAAAATGTAATTAAACGTTTCCTCCTTGAAAATGCATTCTATGATTTTGACGAATTCTTGTCAACTGATTTTTCTCGTTTAATTTTATAAACTTGATATGTGTGTGATAATGATTGTTTATTATTCTATGTGCTTTATTGTTATTTACTCTACTTTGTTATTTATTTGTTTTATTTATAGTGTACTTTTTTTTCTATTTAAGACAACCACTTTTTGTTGGTTTTTATTGCCATATTTTTTGACGTGTCAAAACATAATTTATGTATATATGACCAATAAAGATCTATCTATCTATCTATCAATAAGCCGTTCCTCATTCTTCTCCCACTTAGTGACCTCTTTCTCGCTTTTCACCCCCCTTCACTATCTTCCCTCTTCCTCGCTCTCTGTCTATCTCTGTTCGAGCAGCACGTTCATTTGTTGATGAACCTCTATACACTGTTTTATAAGGACGTGGAAGCACTAGGTGTATCGATCTTCTTGAGGTCAGCTGGGTTTAAGCCAGAGGTCGATGGATTTATTTAGACTATCAAGATGCTGTAAGCGATACATTGCAATGCAGAAAGGAATAATTGTAAAACCACCACATCATTACATCTTGTAAACAAAAGGTACCAGACAGAATGCAGATGTTCGGGATAATGATATAGTTTCGAAATCGAATATAATAGTTCGTGAAATTGGATTATACTCAATTGATTAGATTAGATAAAAAGTAGGAGTTTCCTGATTGATCTTAATCCCTGTGGACCTATTGTTGCGCTCCTCTTCTAGTTTTTTAGAGCTCCTTATCAAGCTTTGTCCTTTGTATCAGACTGCACAACCTTGTAAGAGCCCTTTAGTATAACTATCGGCCCATCGTTTCTCCTCGCTAAGTAGTTGAAATCTCATTCTAGCTAGAGCTTCACTGTGGCATAGCACATGCACTGAGGGTTCCTCTTCCTCTTGACAGAATTTTGCATCTTCTGCCAGATCCATTGACTTATATGTATATTAAGCCAACAGGGTCCGGTTAGAAGACCCGCCATTATCCAGTGACCTTTCTATTTTCGTACAGTAAATAGATCTTAAAGATCCGTAAAAGTCGATCGTTCTTTACTGAATTGCTTGGTCTATTTCTGTCGCGGGAAACTCTCCCACCACTGCAGAGATTTATTTTGTACTTATTTATCGTATGCATGGCTTAGCCACACCGCAACAGGACTTGAGTTCTACTAGAGCCTTAGACATGTCTTCCTTGGTTAGTTCATCAGCCTTTTCATTCCATCTGTATTCCTCGTGTCCTGGTACTTACGCCACGGTCACTTCATTATGACTTTCTAGGATCCTGAGGGTCATTCAAGCAGTCCCATGCTGGTCTCGAATCGACCTGCACCAGACTATTTGTGCCAATATTGGACGGCCGTTTTTTCAATCTTTCCTGTCTGGTGTTTTGATCTGGAAATGTTTATTGAAGTTATATTTTGCGACTATAATAGTATCCTTGGGCATTCCTAAAATGGGAATTTGGGGGTTTTTGAGCCTGACCAACACTGAGCGAGCTGTCCGGTCCCTTCGATAAATATGTGTAGTGGTGGCAGGTCTTCCAATGCCATTGTGGAAGCGGTAAAAACAAATCTTTGTACGCCAATTAATATAATCACTTTATTGCTCCCAACTCAAGTGTCTTAATCCACCATACCACTGATTCGTAAGTTATCATGGTGTATAATCATATTATATATGGTCAACTTGGTATTAAACCTCCAATTTTTTCCACATATCTGCCTGCACCTTTTCAGAGCAATTGTTGCCCTCTATGTGACTTTTTGGACGTTCCATTTTGTTTTTAGTCAAAAATGACTCCTGGATATTTTACCTCTCTGGCAGATGGAATTTCCACTCCATTGACCGCTAAAAAGTAAAAATGACAATTGAGGTTTTATGAGAATTTATGGAGTCTTTCATCACTACACCTATCGACAATATTTAGGGCTCTTTGTGAACGTTCTGATATCACGTTCGTAAACCGCTCCTTGAATTAATAGTCAAGGGGTGATTGTCATTAGATCGTCAGTATATCGTAGGTAATAAAAGCCTTGTTGACGAACAAAAGATATACTCCTTGGGTGCAGCCTGTACTCACCTTTGCCTCGATGATTACCTCACTAGATTGGATACTATTATTCTCTTTTCTAGGCTGGATTTTATCTACTTGCATACTGTTGGAATTCTGTTTGACAAAGCATTCGTTAATGATTGCGTTGTCGCGTTATTAAACGCTCCTTCTATGCTTTATAAATGTTGCCACTGCTATTTCTTTGTCATCTAATGACTTTGTCAGTGGTCTGTTCAGATCATCCAGTGCAAGGTCTGTTGACTTTCCCTACCGGTATGCATATTGGCACTGTTACTGTATAAGTAAATAGTAAATCTAGCGTACGATAGATGGCGCTTTAGACTGTTCTAACTTTTTTCAGTCTGGTTATACTCTACTCTTTTTAGTGCAACAAACCTTAGAACCATAGAACTAAAAGCCTTAGGAGAGCTGGTTGAAGGCCCCTTTAATGCCTGGTCACAATCCACAAGAAAATGGAGTATTGGTTGAAGCGTTTGTATTTTCATTCTTTCTCTACCGTATGGCACTGATAAGTCTGGGAAGGCGAAACGCATCTGCCACTGTTGAAAAACGAATGGCTGTGCAATGAGCTTCAATCTCGTAAGATTTGTATAGTAAAGACATTACATAAAGATAAAGCTCCATAGCGGTTCCTTAAATTTTTTCCATTCTCAAATAGTTTCAATGTAAATTATGAGGACGCCATTTTTATAGGTGCATATATGACGTTTTGTTACTTATTATTTCACAAGAGTCCTTATCCTTTCCCCCTGTAATTGTGTCACATGTTTTTATTATACCTAAAGCTGAGATGCATGTATCCTTCAACCCTGAATTTAGAAAATGGTTCATCAATTCTCAATTTGCTCAGGGGTATTTGAGATTAGCTTTATCTTAATTAATCATCCTACAACGGTGTATATTAAATTAAACAACATTATTCAGACGTCTCTAATCTATTCTCAACACTTGGTTGTTACTACCAAAGGCTTCCTGTTGTTTCTGAACCAGCCCAACAAAGTTCTTGTTTGTGTTAAATGTTTCAAATCTTTATAATTAAGATACCAGCTGCCATCAGTTTACTCTGTATATTCAGGCAAATTAACGGTTCTTGTAGGATATTGATATTGTCGTATTTGAAGTTTTATTAACTCCGTGTAATACTGCGCATCAGTTCCTTATATCTGTTCTATCTGGTTTTCTGTAAACTGACTTCTATAGAACAAACAATGATAATAATGTTGTTTTAGTTAATTCAAATATCGCCTTTTGTATCTGTCGTCATTTTTCTTTTCCGAAACTTAAACATGAAAAACGGATGGTAATAAAATTTGCGTTATTTATAGTTCAAATAAATACAATAATTTTTGTTCATACAGGGTGCAACAAAAAAGTGTTCGTTGCTTTAAAGTTGGGCAAAACATATGAAAATGACAAAAAACTCCCTATCGAAGGATATTCGCGAATGATATAACGCCTTGAGCTTAAATTCGTTGTTAAAATTATTCAATGAATACAAGCTATGCAAGAAATGGCTGGAAATCTTCTAATTAGGCCACCATATTGATTTCACTTTATTGAAATGTCAAAGAATGATCCAATCATGATGAAATTGAAAAGAGCAAAACGTATTTGTACTCTGGTACTTTTCAGTGCTATCCTAATGTTTAGAAATTAATATAATATAAAAAAAAAGTTTAAAGAAAATTGAACCGCCTTCAAAAAAGGTCGCTAAAAATTGTGAAATAAAAATTTACCTCCGCACAGTGGGGCAGGAATTCTAAAACGTGGCAATAATTTTAATTTCCCGGATAATTCCTAAAAAAATCATTTATAGGGGTTTACATTTTAAATCTGACGTTGAAATGTAAAATATATACCTGTCCGATATGTAAAGATCTTGGAAAAATAAAAAACACAAAAAATTGTCGAAAAAATCAAAATAAAATATAGAAGGAGTACTTTCACCAAAGTTGGCAAAAATAAAACTCACCTATGATCAAATATAATGTACTAAACCCGAACCTGTCAAATAGATCGGTCAAAGATGACGGACTAAATAAAATTCTTTAATTCTTCAGGGAGGCGCCACTTTTGTTTTTTCTGTTGTAGGTTCTTTTAGGTACATACAGGGTAGAAAGCTCATTTTTTTATTTTCAAAAAAAATGCATTTTTTACAATTTTCCAAAATGCATTATCCCCGACCCTCCTTTTATTCACCTAATTTTCATCGAAACAAAATGAAATATACTATAGAAAGTCTAGTATAACTTCAAAAATTTGACCAAAAATGAAACTCCATTAATTTGATAACGAAATTTATTAAGCATACGCATGGTAATAATAATAATATATGAAGAAAAAGGAAGGTCAAATAAAATGCATTTTTAAAAATTGTAGAAAATGCACCTTTATTGAAAATTAAAAAAAACTGTATCCCCTTAAAATACCTAAAAGAACCTACAATCGAAAAAAAGTGAAAAATTCGTCCGCCACCTTTGAGCGTTCTATTTGGCTTAGAGCGTCTTGGTTTGGTGCATTATATTTGACCATAGATGAGTTTTGTTTTTGCCAACTTAGTGAAATTATTCCTTATCGAAAAAATACTCAATTTTGTTTTTTTCCGACATTTTTCGTGTTTTATATTTTTTCCAAGATGGCGGATTGATCTATACATATCGGATAGGTCTATCATTTTCAAGAATTTTATTTCAAATAAGTCAGTATTTTTAAAGTTCCCATTCGATTACTAGTACATGATATATTTAGCAGATAGGTAGAAAATCCGCGAAAGTGCGTCAAAAAGTGCATATAACTTTTGACGCATTATGAATTTTTGAGCGCAAATATTTTTTTTCGTAATCAGGAGATCATAATAAATAAGAATCAACAAAAAAAAATTCTAGTGGAATGTTGTCGCTGAAAAAAATTGAATTAAATCAATTCGATTGTACTACACGTTTCAATACATTTTCAGGAATTCAATTTAAATTTGAACTAGCACATATGAGTGCCGGTTTAACTTTAATTTTTAAACTAGAATAGTTCATCTTTGATGTTACATCAAATTCACAAAATGGATGTATGTGAAAGTAAACCTTTTCTTTGGTTACAAAATATACTGCAGTTTATTGATATATTTGCATAGGCTTGTTTTTGAAATTATGATTACTATATAACTTAAACAATTATAGTAAAATAACGTTTTATATTGAGTGCATACCTGACTGTATTGGATTCATAGTTAATTAAGTCAAAAACTACAGATATAAATGAGTTTTTCCACTTAAAAGTTCTGTCAAATTTAGCGCATCGAGCATACGCAAATAGTACTTAACAATGCCAGTTTTATGGAAGTGGTAGTAGGCGAGGTGACCTTGAATGAAGTTAGGTATGGCGCAAATGATACACTGATATATTCTATTGCCATATGTCAACAACATTTTACGATTAAATGCCACGTTTTCGAATTCCTGCCCCACTGCGCGCCGTCCAGTTAATTGAACCATATTACCTACTGAAATTGAAGTCGATTAAAAAAAATACGTTTGAATTTGTTATTTGTCTGTTTTTACACTGACTTCAATATCGATATTAGGTAATAAGGTTCAATTAACTGGACGTCGCACGGTAGTCAATTTTCCAATATTGACAGTTGGATAATTGGACATCATGAACCAAGAAAAATGTCTGTTTATACCTCACGCGTTCAATGCTAGAACATTGCGTAGAAGTGTTGACTTTCAGCATTAAGTGACTCATTTAGATCTCTTCCTGGATAAGTATTTCCCTTAAACCATATGCCTGATTACCATATATAACATAATGTCCATTTTCAAATCTAGTGTTTTTCTCCAACTGTTCATATAATCTACTCTGACCAAAAATAAGTGTATCATGGCGTCTTCCTGGGTATGCGCTAAGAAGGCTTACTATTATGTCATCCGGACTTAGTAACGAGTGATATTTTATAGTGAAAACGCTTATGGCCTGAATGGTATTCCTCATTTAGCATATTTTTTTATTAGTTTTCCAAAAGATCTCTTAATTTTAGAGCGAACTGCAAAAAAACAGAATATTCTAGGATCTCGGTAGGCTTTAAAATGAATCAAGAACATCAACGCTGCGTGATGTCATTCCATTCTCTTTTCTTTCTTTACTTGTATGTTAAAATACTCCAATAGTCTCCAAATCACCATAACCAAGTACGTCTCTGGCAGATTAGACAAATCGCCGGGTTCTAACAGAGTAAACGCAACTTCAAGACAGACTTTCGGATTGAATGACATCAGCGTTTTGAGCGCGACAGTATATTTCTGTAACTACTTATCGGATCGACTTCAAATTTTCAGTGTTATTACTTCGCATAAACGCACTAAAAAGTGAAATATTAAATTTGACTAAATGCCCATTCTCGACTAAAAAGTCTTGTTTCCAATTTTTGCTCACCTAATACTAGACGTAGCTTAATAAAATTAATATGGGACTACCGCCGAGCCGTACCTAGCAATTTGATAAAGGTTTCATACAAACCGCAATGTTTTGAACAAAGAAAAAACTTGTCGAATTAAAACCTCCTCTTTTTTTAAATATTATGAAATCGATTAAAAATTGAAATTGTTGTTAGTCTCCTTGATATTTAACTTGACAAACCTGACAGCTGTCTTATATCGTTGTCATAGTAAAGTAAACATCACAACCTTTACGAATTACATTTCTACTTTATGTACTAGTTTTTTTCTTATTAGGTACTATAATTTTCTGTTGTAATGAAATTGCTATTATAGCCTTTATCTGTAGTTTATAAGTACTCGAATATTTTCATAGGGAAATTGTCGAACATTTCCCATCTTTAAGGTAAATTCCTTAGTAGAGACAGAAAATATTCTTGAAATCAACATTTTATGAACTGTTAATATAACAATGTGTCAGAGTAATTGAAGTATTTTAATCACGTGACAAATGAAGACGATTCACACTTATATTTTTGCTTCGAAATTAGAAAAAAACAGCAAATTGTTAACGCAAGCAGTACAATTTTTTTTAAATAAATTATGTTAATAGCTTCAGAATTGCGCACTATTCTTATTGTTATCGATTGTTTTTCCATTAATCCACGAGTAAATTCTTTTTATAAAGGCCAAAGGAAATGAAATATGTAGCATTCTGATTTCTGATAAGAAATGTGCATAATGTATATTCTTCCTTCATTCCTTTTACGTGCGTGATCTTTCTTCTATTGTGAGAATATTTTATGTATATTATCTTTTTTTATCGGTAATAAAATTCATGTCTTGTACAGGATGATTGAAAAGGTCATAATTTCGCAGCTATCGCAAAACCTATTGCGAAGAAAAAATATTATATATACAGCATGGGGACTATGAGACCTGATAAATGGGACAACCAACGACATAACCCTTCGTATATCTACACGTGTTAAAAAAGAACAGAAAACTACAGTGACAACTACATTTAGATCTGTTAGTAATAGGAATTTATGAGAGTGAAGTGGTTTGCAAGCATTAGGTAGCGGGGATAGGGGGATATTTGTTATAAATTCTCTTTAGAGTTTGATTTTGTGTTATAGTACAGGAAAAGATTGAAAAAATCACCGTAACTCGAAAAAAAATTGTGCAGACTTTAAACTTTGGTTATAAGTTTAAAATAGGCCAAAGTTCATGAAACAAAAAAGTTTAGGAATTTTACGGATCCGCGGGAATCCATAGAGGGGTATTTTTAATAAATAAAATCTATTTTTCTCTATTTTCTCGGGAAATACGGCATTTACAAAAAAGTAGTAGTTGATATAACATTTGTTTCTGGCAAAATCATCTTTAATTTGGTGTTTTTAAATTAATTTTATAGCAATAATTCACGGGACAAAATAAATTGAGCATCTAGGTGTTTTCAGTTTGTAATCCGTGTGCAACTTCGTGAAGCAATATTTTGTTATACATCAAAATTTTCGGAAAAATATGTAGATTACGAAATTCTTTGGGCCGTTCCTTGCAGGTGCGTCGGGAGGTAGGAAACCACCCCAATTCACTTTCATTGGAAATAAATTCAATTTAATTCAATAGAATGCATTGATTGTGTATAAGTTACTGAAAATAATTCAAAATAAGTTCTTTGGGTCGTTCCTTGCAGGTGCGTGTCGTGAGGGAGAAAACCACCCCTATTCACCCCATTGGAAATAAATGTTACATCTGCCCCTGATAGTGCATGAAGTCCTGGAAGTGCATTAATCTTCAATGTACCAAGACTACAATAAATCGGTTGCAAAGGGATCTTACGATTGCTTGAGCCAATGCTTATTAACGCGGTATCTACTGGTAATAGTGGAAACCTTTTCAATGCTAATGTAAAAACATCAGTGTCGAGCGTGTAAATTCTTATTAAATTTGAACCTCTTTTTGACGGATCCACAGAATGGAACATCAATTTGGTGTTAGCTTCTTCGTGGGAGCTTTTTAGATTGTGTCACATCACCGAATGCATTTGTAGCCTTTATTGAGTCTTTGAAAGCATAAACAACCTTTTTATTGCATTTGTTTCCTGAAACTATCAGTTTGTTGGAAAAATATTCCGTAATAACCTCCTTAGTTGACATATGAGATAGCAGTTTTCTAATATTTGTACCTTTCAGTTGCGTTGTATCATCAATGTGATATTGTATAGTTAGGACACCTTTTACTTTTCCACTTCTTTCTAGTGACTCAAGAGATCCTTTCAAATATATATAAAAAACTACATGTATTTCCGAGTACTGCGCATATTTTGTCAATAGTTTCCTTGAAAATTGCTCTGCTAGAGACAAAAACAGCATTTTTAAATGACAGCGTTTGTACTTCTGCCATGCCATCAATAACAGCAACACTAAATATTTTACCATCATCTCCAGCAACTACGGTGGCTTCAGTTGGAGTTTTAACTAGTCCTCTAATAATCTTCACACTACACAAACAAGAATTATCACTACTAAGAGTCTTTTTGACATTCAATTTTTTAATCGCTTCCATTTCTAAACACAACCACCTTATCACTAATCTGGAAATCAATACTTTAACATCACGTGGCAGATATGTGATGTTAAAGTATTGATTCCGTTGACGTCTATAACAAAAGAAGATAGGCAAAAATCACTAGCGGAATTGAATTTATTGTCCCCAAGAACCTCGAAAATGACATACGACTCGATTTTTTTAAATCACCATTGGAATGATGGAACACAAATTGACCCGATTTGACTACAGTCGATCTATTTTCATCGACCCATATTCGATCACCATAAATTATAACAATGTCGATAAAACATCATAGAAAGCAGTAGAACTCAAACTGCCTTGATTTATCCCCAGTGGATTTAATTACATCGATCTGTTTGCAAATTTACCAAAGAATATCGATAATACGCCATAGAAAACAAACAAACTAACCATATTTGTCTCCAATCGATCTACTTTTTTTTTCTTGAAAGTATATCAGGTTTCCCTTCTTAGTGTCAATTACGTGCTAAATATTATTTTATACTGTCGTTTTTAATAATAATTTTTTTTTGTGAAATCACATTTTGATCCCCCACAATAAAATTGTGGGAGGTTACTGAAATTGGTCCAAAATCGAAAATTGAGATAACATCAAATCTTTACGTTTTGAGGTCCCAAGAAATCAAAAAAGTGGTTTTTGAAAAATGTCTCTGTGTGTGTGTGTGTGTATGTATGTTAGCACGATAGCGGCGAAACTACTCAAAGGATTTGGATGAAACTTTGCATGACGGTTTCTTTAGTGCTCCAGAAGATCTAAAAAAGTTTTGGTTGAGATCGGATTACGTTTAGTGCTGTTTTGACACAACAAGTTGTTTATCTTATGATTACTTACAATTTGTAATCGAGCCATTGAAAAGCAGTAAAAATTCCGATTTCAACGAAATATCACACTTGTACCCTTTCTATTTGGTTTCTGTGAAAAAAACTAAAAAACAAAATAACAATCACGCTTCTTGTATAAGATATATTTTATAGTCTAACCTAACGTTCGGTAGACTAGTGTGTTAAAGCGTGTATACTACACACGTATTTTCTCTGAAGACGTCATATTAGTTGTGATATTTCGCGATAAATGTGCAGTTAAAGCTGTGTGAGGCCTACACAAGCCATAAGAAGCCCGTGTGGTTACGGACGGTCCTTAACTGGGTCCAAAGTAAGTTTTATGCCCAAAACTATTAACAGTGACAGTGGCATTAAAAGTTTGAGAAACTTGAATCCATTTCCGGCAGAACGCCGGAAAAATTTCCGGCAATGACAACCTAAAAAATATTAACATAACCTAAAAACCGAAGCAAGTGCAATACCAACCTAAAAATTTTCGACAACTGTCAAAAAATGAAATCCCCCAGTAAAGTTTGACATTTGACATTAGTGACAAGCAACCAAACAACAACCTTCCCCGATCGATTTAGTGAAAAATCGGTCGAGGCCAGAAGATAAAAATAATATTTATCAGCTCAAATTGAAACGGTGCAAAGAAGCTGTCCACAAAGAATTATATGGTTTTTAAAAATAAATAAAAAAAAATATAATTAAATGAGGTCGTTCATATTTTTAGTGCTCTTTTCAGCTTCAAAGGTCCACCGGGTGGGGAGGTTGCAGCCGCTTTCCGTAGCTGCCGATTTTTTATATATACTTTTACTTACATTTAGATATTTATTTTCTACTAAAAGTATTATTTTTAAGGTGCCCACCCTGTATATTTTTCATTAAAATCATATTATCAGCTTTCCTGAATTTGTGAATTTGAACTGTTGGAATTATTATACCTCTAAAGTTCTTCCACTCAAATGCTTAGATTCGAGGATCATTTATTTGATCCCATCAGGCTTTTTGCAGATTGTTTTCAATTAGTCTAAAAATTCTCTATACTTTTTGCGCTATTAATAGTTATACACTCTTCTAAACATAAATTCCGGTTTGCATTCATTATCGGCTGCGATAGGAGTGGATATATTCTGATATTTGCTAACCGTCACTGATTGAAAAATCGATTGTAAGGTAATGAAAACCATCTTCCCAAATAAAACGCTTAACCTTACTAATATCTCGCTAATGTTCAACATATTTTTCACCGAATATCTCCCAAGTTTTGGTAATTTTAAAGAAATTAGTCAAGGGTAGTATGAAATTTCGTTAATGACTTCCATTATTAAAACATCTGGGAAACCGCAGAGAGAGAGGGCGGTCGATCTAAATGAAATACCTTTGTGGAAAGCCATCAAAAATATATTCTCAAACTCGCACATTCTAATTAAGTTGAATTTGATTTTTTAGGCGCATTTCCAAAGGCTTTTTGCAAATGATATGCATTGGGGCAGGCGCGCATAAACATCGACCAGGGACTTTAATTAACCCGAATGTAATTTAACTTGACTCTGGAGAGGGTGTGTTTGCATCAGAGCCCA
The DNA here is from genome assembly GCA_936432065.2 of Rutpela maculata. Lineage (NCBI taxonomy): Eukaryota > Metazoa > Arthropoda > Insecta > Coleoptera > Cerambycidae > Rutpela > Rutpela maculata. Next base: position 142,119,033 of record OW386288.2, read on the forward strand.
TTAAGCTCGGAAAGTGAGCCTTAAAAACGGCCCGATAAAGCTTATTTAAGTTCCCGAACGCCCTGAACTGGATTAGATTCGTTGCACTCACTTGACCGTGTGGACATTCCGGAAAACAAGGCATTTATCAGTCCAAACTCTGTTTTCAGTATAATTGCAGTCTAAATTATAAGCTTTTAACACCACTGTAAACCACAGTTGACCTTTATTATGGGCCAATATATTATTAGCTGAAACAGAGGAACCCACTACTATACTAGCCGCAAATGAATAGCAATGTTATATATTTTAGAATTTCATGAGAAGAAAAATTGGTTTGCATCAGAAAATAAATTATTTACTTACTTTTAAATAAATAAATAAACACCTTTATCACCTTTATTGCCCAACAGATCACAATGAATTCAAACAGGACAAAATTAATAAGTAATATTAAACTAAGCTAAACTAACCTGGATATGATGAGATTCCCACAAAACTTCTGAAATACTGTGCACACTCTCTAGCAGAGCCACTTTCAATATTAATCAATAAATGCTTTCAAGAAGGTACATTTCCAGATAAATTAAAAATTACCATGCTGACATTACTACATAAAAAAGGAGACGTCACAGATCTAAATAACTACAGGCCAATTGCTTTGTTGTCAGTAATAGCAAAAGTAATAGAAAAAATAATAGCCAACAGAATTTATGATTTTCTTGCAAAGTTCAAAATATTAAACCACAATCAAAATGGTTATATAAAAAATCGATCTACAACTAGAGCTGTCTTTCAAATGTTAGAGGACATAATAACTGGAATAAATGAAGACGATTATACGGTTTGCTTATATGTAGACTTAACAAAAGCATTTGACAGTGTGCATCATCAGACGCTACTTGAAAAACTAGAAACATTAGGATTTCGAGGGCTAATATTAAAACTCATTACATCGTACTTAAGTAACAGACAACAATATTTAGTCACAGAAGATGATCATACTGGTAAAAAATTAATATCAAACGGATATACGGTAAAAAGAGGAGTACCTCAAGGCTCTATTTTAGGACCGATTTTATACCTTCTTTACGTAAACGAGTTGCCAAAATTGTTAAACCACATAACAACACCATTTGCTGATGACACATCAATTGTAATACGGTCGTATCAGTATTAGAATCTCTTAATGAATGGTACCAACAAAACAATCTGAAGCTGAATATAGGCAAAACCAACATCATGGAATTCAGCAAAAACCAAAATAAAGCATTCAAATTTAAAAATGAAAAACTCAACCCCTCCAACGACACAATGTTTCTAGGAGTCAACATTGATTCCAAATTAAATTGGAAGGAACATATCTATTATATTTCATCTAAGTTAAGCAGTTTTAATTATGCCTTAAAAATATTAGCGACAACGGTAAATAGAGAAGCTAGTTTGAGTGCCTATTATGCTTATGTCCACTCTCGTTTAAAATATGGTTTCATTTTTTGGGGAAATTCAGTAGAAGCCGAAAGATTATTTAAAATTCAGAAAGCCTGCATTAGAAGTATGTTCCAACTAAATTATAATGCAACATGTAAAGACACATTCAAGAATGAAAATATACTTACTGTACCTTCCATCTATATTTATGAATGTGCATGTTTTGTCAAGCTAAATTATGAATTATTTAGCAACAAAGAACTTACACATACATATAATACAAGAGGTACAGTGAATCCATATTTAAATCCAGCTCAAACAACTAGGACTAAAGTTCAAAAAAGTGCACCGTATCAATTAATACGTATATATAATGCATTACCTAATCATGTAAAACAGATGCCAACTAAAGTCTACAAGAGGCATTTAAAAAACTTTTTGTGCAAGAATGTATTCTACAGAATAGAAGACTTTTTTAAGACTGATTTTAATTAGCGAAACTACATATTTTAATGTGTTCAAATGTGCAGTGTTTAATTTTAATTTCATATTCATGTAATTTTGTGGTTTTGACGTATTCTATACTTTTGTATGACTATTGAATAAATGTGTATTCTATTCTATTCTATTCTAACCAAAGTAAACATTAAACAATTATTATCAAACAATAGAATTACAAAATGGATTAGATTAAATTATATAAGCAAAATAGTTAATTAAGATTCAGTAGTTAAATGAAATTTCCATGATCTGCAACCATTTTGGTCAGTTCTTTTAATTTGTGTGATGTATATCGCAGGTCATAGAAATGTCATTCACACTATTGCACAGTGTAACAATATATTGGTTCTGACTACAGGTAAGTGAAAAGTAGTCGAAGCTCTTGAATGAAATCGCGGAACTCGAAATGAAATTTGATTGACAAGACCAATGCAATCAATTTTATTATGTAAGAGCTTGTAGATGAAACTTATTGAAGATAACACCCTTCTCAAATGTAGCGATTGAAAATTCAAGGAATTTAACAACAGATGTTGACCGTAGCCTCTTACAGGATATGCTCCTGAGACTTTGTATTGTAAGAACTTAAGAAATCTCCTCTGAACGTTTTCTACAGCCAATTCTTGTAGATTATGAAATGGATACCAAATCAAGGAACCATATTCTAATTTAGATCTCACATAGGAAAAATAAAGTGTTTTTAATGAAGTGGGGTCGTGAAAATTACGACAGTTTCGGCCTAAGATTTTTAGTGCAGAGGTTGTACATTGATTGATATGTTCATTAAATGACATTTTTGGATCAAATACTATACCAAGATCTTTTATGGATTCACACCGGCTTAGATCTGTGGACTTAAATTGATAAGTGAATTCTGTGTCATTTCTTTAGTGTAAAAGTTAAGCTTTTGCATTTTTGAATGTTTAATTGGAGATTATTTTCTTTACACCAATCTTCAATCTTTATCAACTGGCCTTGAATAAATATACAATTTTCAATATTTTTTACCGCACTGTAAATTTTGAGATCATCAGCAAATAGCACTTTTTCACAATCAATAATCTGTGCCAAATTATTATTAAAAATCAGGAATAGTAAGGGACCAAGATATAATCATTGGGGTACACCAGAGGTAGCAATGAATTGTTTAGAATCAAACCGTTGTAACATACATACTGAATTCCGTTGGTTAAGTAGGATCTAATAAGAGCTATAAGAGATTTATCAAATCCAGGTATTTAACTTAATCAAAATTATTCCGTGGTCTATGTGATCGAAAGTTTTGGCGAAGTCAGTATATATAACGTCAATCTTTTTATGATGATCAAGTATGGAAGCCACGTATTGGAAGAATACTGCTAAATTTGTTACAGTGGAGCGGCTCCATAAATCCATGCTGGTGCGGTGAGATTAGGTTTTTTACCGTGGGATAAATATAACTATAGAGTGATATCGCCAAAAGTTTTGCAAAATTACAAACAATAGAAATGGGCCCATAATTAATCATTTGAGAGGGATCGCCGGATTTAAGTACCGGACATACTCTCACAATTTTCCACGTATCAGGAAAGACAAGTTTTAAGAATGAGATTGAAAATAAGTAATAGAGGAGTTATAAAGGCATATCCACAATCTTTTACTAAGATACTAGGGATTTGGTCATAACCTAATATGTTGATTTTTAACTTATTGGCAGAATTTAGTAAGTCCCTTTCAGTAAATTCGCTGATATTAAGTGTAGCTAAATAGTTAAAACAGTTAGTTCGGTATCAGTATTTAGGCTAGTTGAAGGTGAGTAGACACTGCTAAAATAATCACTAAATCCGTCAAAAACGGATTAAACACAATTTACAGAACGTCTCACTTAACACTGTAACACCCCTGTATTTTTTCTTTTTATTCAGTTAAACCAAATTGGCCTCAAAGTGAATCTTCCAAATAGCGTGAATCTAAAATTTGCTTCAATTTAAATAAAATTTTGGTGAAATATTTTTGAAATTCGCAGAAAGCAAACAAAATCAAATATTCACTTAGTAACTTTTTGATAGTTACATTATCAATGCTTTAAACTTAAAATCAAAAGAATCTCAGCAAGCTTTGCGTAGTGAGAAACCTGCATTATATGATAATTTGGAAAACTTTTTTTTTAAATAAAAATTCCAAAAACTTTTAAAGTAAAATGTTTTCAGCACATCCATGAAAATGCACCTGACAAATAATGGATCTATTATAGAACGTACTGACGAAGACACACCAACTGGTGCACAAAATTGATGGTGGCGGGAATCGGTTAGATGGAGCCCGAAGCCATCAGCTAGAAGAAAAAAATCAACCTAGGCACACACCAACGCCGTGAAAAACCTACGAAAACAATTATTAGACTATATGCAAAATAACATAGACAACTTCACCTCGTTCAAACTGGAACCTAAGGGCAATTCTACCGTTCATCGAGAAAAATAAATAACAATTAAGAAGTTTCCTATTTTAGAAATATCATGTACATTCAATCTCATTTAGTAGTATTTCAGTGAACTAGTTAAAAAAAAATCATCTCGATATCTGAAAAACTCACGAACTTATTTAATTTCTTATTTGAATACTTCGCGCTCCACTGTGACGTCACAGTACACAGCCCGCTGTTATTTTAGCATAACTTCTTCAAAAATATCTTACGCTGTGTCCGGTAAGAATAACACTGAATGAACTAAATTACCGGTGCCCGCGCCCTCTCGCTGTTGAAGGAATCATGTACTGTGACGCAATCGAGCCTCAGCCCAGATGAACGCTAACTTTTTTATTTATAGAGATAATTAAAATAAAAGTTACAGATATTTTTTAGATTTAGACTATTTATTACGAGAAAATGAGAAAACTGGAAACTTCCTAATTGGCCTTGACCAAGAGGATTCACATAGCCATCATACTGTCAACGATAACTTATGGAGTTAAAACCGTGGCAACGACAAAAGCCAACAGAAAAAGTATAAGAAAAGGTGGAAGGAACATCATCCAACTACTCGCAAACACGATAAGACTAAACCAGCGACAAAAAATGTCAACATTATTAGAGGGGAAAACAATTACAAAGAGGATAGAAACTTATGCAATGAAGTACTGGGGATATGTCCATCTATTGAAGAAAACACTAATACCGAATTGCTACAAATTGAAAAAGGGGATACCTTGCTACAACAATTGAGAGGGATCATGAGCTAACTAGGAAAGAACCAAGCATACTTGGAATGAACAGCAAGGGGAAAAATCAATACCATAAAGAAAGAAATTGCAAAGACATGAGCTCTGCCAGAATCAGAAACAGAGGAAACAGAAGACTCAAAAGAAGAGGAGGTTTGGAAGCAGACACGAAAAGAGAAGCATACATCCATATTATAGCACAATGCGACAACAGATCTCACAAACATCTAAACTTCCTGTCCTACACTCCTGTATCATGTGGCTCTCGCTGCTGACAACAAGCATGACCCAAATTCAACCCAGCGTAGACGAATCCGGTTCGGCGTCGCGGTGGCGGTATGTTTCCCGGTAGTGGCAGCATTGCCTCTGTACGCTGGTAAGTGAAATCAATCAAAATTTCTTTCAACATTTTTTTTTTTTTTTTAATTGAACGAAACTTTAGAATCAAGCTATTTGGATGATTCTGAAAAACTTTGGTTAAAAGAATTTTCTCCTAAAAAATCACTAATATGCTTTTTTTATTTTTCTCTGGCTTTACATTTGAAGATGGTAAATCATTTTGTGGTCATAAGTAGATCTTAATGATCTTTATCTTTTGATGCCAATTTAGTTTCAATTGGATAAAAACTTAAGAAAGTTGCAAGAGTTTTACAGTCTTTATATAAGTATAAGGAAAAGATCAAAAATATACTTCAATACTAAAATGAGCGTAAATTTTTCCAAGCATCTCTTATTGCCGGATATCTTCCTACAAGCATGTCCCTGTCTTCCATACAGGGTTACTGATAACTCGACGTATTCCTGTCAAGAAGTATTAGAGGACCTAATTTGCAATAATTTCAACTCACATGTGTTATATGCAAAAGTTCTTCTATCTCCTACCATTTTTGAAGATAAGGAAATTTCCTTGAAATGCTTCTCACGTATTTTCAATAAGAGTGAAATCAGGTACATTTAGAGATGATGATAGAAGTTAGTTTATAAATATGGGGTTGTGTGAAATGTTACTTGAGTCTTGTTTGGTTTCTTTTAGTTCGAATTTCCCTTTTCGCAGTAAGTTTTTAAACATATTTTTTTCGCACTGACGGGTAAAGTGCATATAACAGAAATCGTTTTAAACTTTCTAAAATTAATAATTTTGAGAAAGCAAGCACAGTGAAAATATGAGTAAAATGTAACTTTAACAGAAAATCTGTATTTTGTCATCTTTCCATTCCTTAACCAGTATAACATTACCTTCATTTTTTTTATGTTCTGAGGTAAAAATCGTTTTTAACATTATTTTGACAGGGACTTCAATAAGACAATAAACAAAAATACGAAAAAGTCCATTATTAAACGACATAATTGCCTTCGCAGGTATCATATACCAAGTTTTAGTTTAGAATCGAAATTTAAGTCTTTTTACAAAGAAATTAATAATCATTTTCCTACTCTATTAATATTCTGGTAACAAATATTTTCCCTTTGCCTTAAGAGGAGACAACGTCAATCACAAAGTTTCATCGGTAAAGATATGTGTTTCTTGAGATTTAAGACTATTATGCGGCTATTATTAAAATGCCTGGTTCCGGTATTTTCAACAATTTAATTCAGTGTAATGTTTATGAAGTTTTAAATACTTTGTCCTAATATGATAGGACTCTTTTTGTAGGTTGGAAATCTAACCTGTAATTAGCAGTCTATTTTTATTAATCAACAATATTGAAAAATTATTTACGTAAATGTTTAAATATTTGCTTGGCACCAGTACGGCTCCAAGCTAAAAATGCATATATAAACATTAAAAACTGCTGCCCAAGGAATCACTACTTCCACATCCAGATTCTCTATCCAAGTCACTCACAACGAAAAAACTTTATGTGTAAAAATAATTGTTTATGGAACTTTAATAACATAATATTTGAAATCCTCTACCCCAAAAACCCATAAAACGATACCCCACATCGGTATCTTAAACGGTTCCAGAGTAAACGTGCGCACAAAAAAAGTTACAGACAGACCGACAGACAGAATTTTTTTTCGTTCAAACTTAAAATCTCGACGTTTCATGACATTTTAAGCTTATTTGGACAATAAAAATTTTTTTAAATTTTTTTGTCGTTACTATACTTCCACTGGACGTGGAAGTAAAATGAGAATAAACTTGAAACACTTAAAATTTAAGGTTATGTTGGTTACACGATGTAGATGCCCTATTGTAGTGATGTAGGTGACACCATCTATTAAAAAGCACTGTACTAAAGGTCTTGACTGGAAAAAGCAGTTTTTAGCCAAACGGCCGGCATTATTAAACTGACAAAAAGATATTCTTCTAAGTAAATGAATACTACACTTCTGTTGAAGAAAGTTTTTAGCTAAAATTTGTTTATTACGAAGATTTCTCTTCACACTTCGTAACAAACAAATTTTAGCTAGAAACTTTCTTCAACAGAAGTGTAGTATTCATTTACTTACAAGAATATCTTTTTGTCAGTTTAATAATGCCGGCCGTTTGGCTAAAAACTGCTTTTTTCCAGTCAGGATTTTTAGTACAGTGCTTTTTGATAGATAGTGCCACCTATAATAGGGCATCTGCATCATGTAACCAACATAACCTTAAATTTTAAGTTTTTCAAGTTTATTGTCATTTTTAATGTATGCGCATTTTCAGCTTGCAATATTTAAAAATTCACGTAAATAATTTTTCAATATTGTTGATTAATAAAAATAGACTGCTAATTAAAGGTTAGATTTCCAACCTACAAAAATAGTCCTATCTTATTAGGACAAAGTATTTAGAAATTCCTAAACATTAAACTGAACTAGATTTTAGTTGAAAATACGGGAACCAGGCAGAAATTTTAATAACAGCTGCGTAATACTCTTAAACCTTAAGAAACACATATTTTTGAGGTTAGCTGTGACGTCACGTACAGATGCCCTTTAATAGCCACACTGCCTATCCTTCGCCCCACTTCAGCTTTAGCTTTACTGATGAAACTTTGTGATTAGTGTTGTCTCCTCTTAACCCAAACATCTTTACACATTTTTTCAAGCACAATCTAGGATCAGCAATTTCGATTAAATTTCGAACATTTTCTCTCGACTTTTGTTCTAATTAATCACGTTGGAATCTCATAATTATTAACCAACTATTACGAAGTTCGTAGTTTGCTAAAAGATGAACTATTGATTACACACTTTGCAGTTAGCCCGCCTTCGACCTAATAAAAAAGTTACCATTCACTTTTGATGTATTAAGTTACTAATTTGAAGAAAAACATGTTTCCCATTCATTATCGCAAAAAGATACATTTCATAGTTATTATTCCTGCAATCGCAAATATTACTTAAACCTAGAAAATGTCAATAATATTAGAGCAAAACAATATTATTTATTCCTGAAAGTTGCCTAAATTCAAAACAGACAGTTTAATCTATTCATAATGAAATATATTTAATTAATATGAGTGTATAGTGTATATAATGATCACAAATCAGTCACGACCAAAATTTTCATTAAACGATTAAAAGTTTTAACTTCCGTAGAGGGTTGATGAAGGCTTCATCCAAAAGTTATTTAGTGAAACTTTGCCCCGCGTGGGATAGCACTCATATTATTGAATAACATTTGATCTTGTTTATAATTATTTATCAACAGAAATTGGGCGAATTATCTGTAAGGTATCTTTTTACAGATTTTCCGAAAATTTCAATTAATGTTTGTTTTAAATCTGATGCGTTTATTTGTATTATTACGTCTAAAATGTTTGGGATTTTTACACTATCTATCTTTCATATATATTGTTGATCGCAGTCCGAGAAGTTTTATTGAAAATAGTTATTTAGTAGTCAGGTGTGCCTCAAGACTCCGTGTTGGGGCCCAGAGCACTTTTTAGTGACTTTTTGCCTTAAACCTAAACTACAGGTAGGTAAATAATATATGTAACGTACTAGACTCAGGATAAATGGCTTAATTTAACGGAGACGCGCGGTGTTCAGCAATGGAGGCAGGGTCACAAATTCGTAACATTAACATAACGTATATAATGAACTCATTTGCATTTATTGGCAGTAATGCGGAAAGTTTTTGCTTTTTGCATTCGTTTAAATTTTGAAACTTTGCATTTTGGGAGTTGATTTGATACTGATTAAATGTTCAAATGGCGACAATTCTCGAAAACCCTTTGTTTTGGAGCTGTGGTCCTTTTAAGGGCTGAAAACGTGTATGTGATATAAAATCTATAGATATAAAAGAAACATTTAAATAGCCGGTTGTGTTAAAAATGCATACAAGGAGCAGATTATTACTTTTAAGAAAGTAATAATCTATGACGGACACTAAAAGTCAATCTTATGTATTGTATAAAAAAATTATTTTATATGAGAATTTATTTATGAAAAGACATCTTGTAATTGTTAATACAACCAAGGAAAGAATATGTTTATTATATGTGTACTTCCTCCTACACAATCTGGATTTAGAAAGCATCACAGCACTACAACAGCGCTAATGAAAATCACCAATGATCTTATAGGACATATTGACAAATCACAAACCACATTCTTAGTGCTCTTAGATTACAGCAAAGCGTTTGACGTAATCAACCATGATCTTCTTATCGCCAAACTCCATTATAATAATATACATCCTACAGTGTTAAAGTGGTTTGCTAGTTATCTGTCTGATCGTACCCAAATGGTGAAAACTAATGATATCCCTTCTCTTGACTTGCCTATTACAAAAGGCGTACCACAAGGAAGCATCCTCGGTCCGTTTTTATTTATAATATACACCAGTGATCTGCCAAAAGTACTATCTTCTTTGTGTACTATGCATCTAATGCAGACGATGCGCAGCTTCAAATAGCAAGTGATCCACGAAATCCTGATCAATCAATTGCAGTGTTAAATGAAAACTTAAAGCGGGTATCTGAATATTCCATGAACCATGGTATGATGATTAATCCAACCAAAACAGTAGCTCTGTGCATCGGAAATAAAGTGCTGTGTGCCAAAACTAAACAAAATGTGTCTTATGACATTTTTTTGGATAACAACCGCATTAATTTAAGTGATGCTGCCAAAAATTTAGGATTTATCATTGATCAAAACAGCGGTTTTTATTCGAACAATGAATACTTAATGATTTTCGACAACCGCCACTTCTACGCGACTAATCTGACCAACCCTGCATGCGAGGTGTATTAATTGCGTCCCAATGTCGCATTTAGCGCTGATAAAAAAAATCGCTGTTGCCACACGGTACATTTTAGGAAAAAATATATTGTTTCAAAAACTTTTGTGATTATTAGGCTTTATTTTCTTCGCTGCATGTATGTAAATATTTTCAAAAATAAAAAAGTTTATCGATTGGTGAAGATTTCAATACATAAAATATATATTTTTAGTTTATCTGATTTTTAGAGAAATGAAAGTGCGAATTGTGCCCAAACCGTTTATATTGGTAAAAGCTCTACAGTGTGTGCTTTAATTTGACACAAAACAAATTTCGGTACCTTTAATAGTCTTAAAGATATGGCGGAAACAAAAAAAAAAACAATTTTATTTAAAAATACATTTTTTTCACTTTTTATTGATTTAAAAAGTTCGAGACCACAAAAGAATGTCGTAAAATATGATTTCATATGCCCGGTGACATACTTAAAGGAACCTAACATGTTTGACCTGGTTCTACGCCAAAAAAAAAAAACGACACGATAGACTTACGAAATCACTGCTCTAAAAACAAACACGGTTGAACTTTAAAAAGAAGACCGTTTCTCAATAAATATTAGTAACATAGTCTGAAAATCACTGTGTCATAACATCTGGCCCATTGCCTTGCGTGCTCAGTCGCAACGCAGTGTAATTATTAAGATTGTACAATGAAAATAAATGACTTTTGACATATTAATCTTACTTAAATAAAATAAATATGAATTAATTTGGTAATTGCTGGCCGACTGTTTATCGCGCTCTGGGATCGAGCCCCAGCTCCGGTACTGACAATACCATGGATGTATGTATGCGTTTTTCTAAATGTGTAACCCCCTTCCGGACAACCTTGGCTTTGGATTGGCTTGGCTTTGTCTACTATATATGTGGTGTGTTTATGTTTATATTATATAGTTTGATGCAATTAATATGGGACCACCGTCGAACTATACCTTACATTTGAGAAAGTTCCATGGAAATTGCTTAAGCCAATCTATAAGTAATGATTGTACACACACACACGGGTCTAATTGAGAACCTTCTCCTTTTTTAAATTTTATGAAGTCTGTTAAAAAATGCCTTGTTGGGGGCCTCTTCTTTAGTTCGACTTCATAGCTGATATGTTTGTAAAATATACGGCAATGTTCTATACAAGCTCGGGCATAACTTACTAGAGATTTGTAATCTTGCTATAGAACACAATTTAAAAATGAACTCAAATATATCGACATTAATGATTTTTAGTCAAAATATGTATCACCCAATGCTGTGTAAAAATATAAATATTTTATTAGACAATACTTAACAGTTGACAATGGGGTCATTTAGTTAAATTTCGTATTTCAATTTTCAGTACGTTTATGCGAAGTAATATCGAATAATCACTGAAAATTTGAGGTCGATCCGATAAGTAGTTTCAGAAATATGCTGCTTTAAACATGAACCGTCGCGTCGCGATTAAAGTGCTAACGTCATTGTATCCGAAAGCCGGTCTCGAAGGCACGTTTACTTTGTTAGAACCCAGCTATTTGTCCAATCTGCCAGAGATGTACTTGATTATGATGATTTGGGGACAATTGGAGTATTTTAACACAATAGTATATAAGTGCCGAAAAGAGAGGAATGAAAATGCAACTAAGATAGAATGACGTCACGAAGCATCGATGTTCTTCATTAATTGTAAAGCCTCTAGAGATCCTAGAATATTCTGGGTTTTTTTGCATTTCGCTCTAATATTAAGAGATCTTTTGGAAAACGTAATAAAAAACATATGCTGAATGAGCCCATTCAAAAAACTTCATTTTTGACCCTGAACTTAGATTAAGAAAACATGTTAATAAATTGGTACAAAAAATGTACCTACGTTCTAGTTAACCTTCGCAATACCAATGTACACGATTAATTATAAACTGATGAAAAACTGTTAGTTTTATCTAATCTTAATTATGGTATTAGTGTGTAGGTTTTTTTTATGTTTGAGAGATAACATTAAATCATTGACAAGAATTCAGAATACCTTTACGTTATATTTTTTTACTAAGAACATTTCCGCATGTTTTACAAATGATTGTGAATTTCTTAGGCCTTGTATTGAAAATATCACCTCTTGATGTCTGTTCATAGATTATCTTTATCCTAAACTGTGCAGAAAAAATTGGGCCGTTTTCCAGAAAATAAATCCAAACACACATGGTAAAAGTACTTTTTTCTAGCCCCCTATTAATTCATCCTGTATAAATTAAAAATAGTAATAAAACCTATATTTAATCATGTTAATAAAATGTATCTCTAGAGAAAATGTTGTGTCGTAATACTAAAAGTAAATTAATGTGCTTTTTTACCCCTCTCTGGGGAAGAAAGGTTAGTTACAATGTATGTACGAATTATTATGTATCTCTCTAACCACGATTTTTATCACCATTATATTTACTGTCATTTTCATTAGCACAAGTTAAACATTCAAAATATTCTACGTACCTTTACATCTAAAAACAGTTTAGTTAAGCTGAATTTATTAAAATTACAACATTAAAGAGGCGGAGAGGAAAGTAATTAGTAATTTGCTTTATCCAAATACCCAATTCTGAGGGAGCAAATTGATATTATGGCATTAAACGTATTTACTAAAAAGCAGTCAATCTGCGCGATTTTTAAGTTAAACAAGGACAAAATAAGCAGATCGTATATACAGGGTGTGATTAGGTCCATGCCATAAAAAAAATTGGTAATGGGAACCGACCAAACAAACAAAGACCTTATATAACGGGGCCTAAAATCCATAGTTTTGGAGGAAGAAATAGAAAGATAGTTTTTTAATTAAATCGACTAAAAACTTGATTGACCAGATTGTGCTTACCTACAATATTGATTAGGTCTGCCACGATTGTCGAACTAAGCTAAATCATCTCCGTCTTTTTCAATGGCCATTATGTCGATAATAAGAAATAAACAACGGGAAAAACACTTAGATAAATATCACCCTATTAGAATACAGCAGCCGTCTTTCATGTATCGGAATTTATTACTTAGTTATAAAAAAAACGTAAAGATCACCGACTTTTTGTTCTTATTCTCATATGTTTCTTCTCAAGTATACGTCCATTAATTCACAGAAAGCTTCATACAAACTTTTCGTAGGTAATTGTTCAAATTATTGACCTAAGTCAGTTTTTTTCAAAGTACCCCTAGAAGAACAAGTTATATGAGTTTTTTGTTTGTCTGCCTGTTCCCCATTACTGGTTTTTTAATGACATGAAACAAATTACATTCTGTTTACATGCGTTTTAGTAAAGTATGTTCACAATTAATTTAATGGTTTTTACAGTTTGACTAAATTGACAGAAATGCTGACTTATTTTTTGACACATTCCCATCCATCCCAAGAGTCTAGATCAAACTGTTTATACTGAGCCCCTGACCACCAGTGGTGATGTATGAGTGTATCCTGCCCTAGTCTTATGAGCTTAAGGCATAAACACTTCGGCAATGGTTTTCCGGTGGTGGAGGAAATAAGAAATGCCTCCATAGGAAGGATTTTGGCCTTTGGATTAGAATCTATCCTGAATAGGAAAATTCTCTAAAGTAGCGGTAGTACAATGGACCACAAGGCCTGAGTACGGTGACCTTTCGATGATTTCATCAGGCCTACGCATTGGATTTCAATGGCGGCCGTCGGAGTCCTAGCATTCCGGTGCATACTGAAACCCTTAACGCTTTCTTGAATATTTCTAATAAAATTATATGAACTAATACAACAAAGAATGTAAACGTATGCTTAAAAATTATTTACTTTATATAATTAATAATAAAATATATTATAAAAACATAAATAGTTTTCTAAAAATAAATAAATAATATGTAAATGATTAAGAATCAGTATTATTGTACTATTAAGTAAAAATATGTCTATAAAACTAAAATACACACTTGATACCTTATTGATTCAGAATAAAACAAACACTTCTAATAATAGTTAAAAACAAAACAAAAAATAATTATTTCTTTAATCTCTAACAGCAATAAATTGTGGATAACAAAAATTTAAAATGCCTCTCTAATAATAAGTTACAACAGTTATTGTAATAAATATTAAAAGATCGGTACATACACGAGTATGTACAACATATTTATTTTAAATTTAATTCCTATCACAGAGATTGCAACTTTTCAACTTTTCTTTTACTTCCACATCCAGTGGAAGTATAGTAACGACAAAAAAATTTTAAAAAATTTTTATTGTTCAAATAGGCTTAGAATATCATGAAACGTCGAGATTCTAAGTTTGAGCGAAAAAAAATTTCTGTCTGTCGATCTGTCTGTAACTTTTTTTGTGCGCAAATTTACTCTGGAACCATTTAAGATATTGACTTGAAATTTGGTACACATAATATGTACTTTAACGAAATCTGGTACTAGATTATATTTTCATCTTGTTCCGTCGAAGGGTTAAGGGGTAAATTGGGGTAAATTTGTGATAAATAGGTAAATCAAGCAGGTAAGAGTCCATAAAATTGGTATTTAGGATATACAAGAGAAGCTAAGGTTTCAAAAAAAATTTTTGGCAATAGCCACCCTCATTACCACCCTCACCCCATTATTAAAGGGGATGAAAAAAAATTGTGATTTAGTGTGTGTACAAGGACCAGAAACCTCAAAAGATTTTTTTACTTCATCCACCCCCACTACCACCCCCTATCACCATCCCCACCCCTCTACCGATGTGGGTTATCGTTTTATGGGTTTTTGGGGTAGAGGATTCCAAATATTATATTATTAAAGTTCCATAAACAATTATTTCCACATACAATGTTTTTTCGTTGTGAGTGACTTGGATAAAAAATTTAAATGTGGAAGTAATGATTCCTTGGGCAGCGGTTTCTTTATCAGACTTTATTTTAATCTCTTCATTGCTAGTCATTTTTTTTCTTATTACACCTCATTTTTTTCCTCACTGATACGATTATTTTTCACTTTAGAATAATTGTTCAACAATATATTAGAAAAGTATATCAAGTCTCTCACAACGAAAAAATTTTGTACGTGGAAATAATTGTTTATGGAACTTTAATTAATATTTGAAATCATCTACCTCCAAAAACCCATAAAACGATATCCCACATCGGTAGTGGGGTGGGGGTACTGAAGGGGGGTGGTATTGGGGATGGATGAAGTAAAAAAATATTTTGAGATCTTTGGTTCTTGTACACACATTAAATAACAATTTCTTTTCACCTCCTTTTATAATGGGCGTAATGGAAGTAGTAAGGAGGGGGTGTGGCTAATGGCAAATTTTTTTTGAGATATTAGCTTCTCTTATATATATTAAATATCAATTTTTTTGGACTCTTACCTGCTTGATTTACCTCTTTACCCCCATTTACTCAAATTTACCCTTCAACGGAATAAGATGAAAATATAATCTAGTTCCAGATCTCGTTAAAATACATACGTGTACCAAATTTTCAGTCAATATCTTAAACGGTTGCAGAGTAATTGTACGCACAAAGAAAGTGGCAGACAGACAGAATTTTTTTGCTCAAACTTAAAATCTCGACGTTTCATGACATTCTAAATCTAAATGAACAATAAAAATTTTTTTTAATTTTTTTGTCGTTACAAGACTTCCACTGGATGTGGAAGTAATTGCTTACTAAAGTGATTAACGCAGATTACTGACTTTTTATTCGAGATAAAATGTTTTTGGTGAATGCTGTGAGACCATTTTTGCCATGTTCTTGTCCGACGGAAAACGAAACAGTAGTATATCGTTGTTTATTGTAATTTGATTTGCACTGGCACACAACATCGACGCCATCGACGGGACAGTCTTTTAATTGACATTCATTAATTAAGGGCGTTTTCATAATGTTCACAGTATAAAGATACAGTAATAAATCAATATCTAATTTCAGTATTAGGAGGCTGAATCATTTATTTGTAGTATTTCTCACGATCTATTTTGTGAATTATTACTGTGTTAGGCACATTAAATATTTGAGTAATTCCCTTTTCATTCGACTCCAGTACAAATTGAAATCCAATTAGTTGGCACTAATCCATACTCAACTTAATACTAAACAAATTATACGAAGAAATAAAATATTAATCTTGCAAAAGAGCGCTAAATCCACCCGTAGCCGCAGTAACTTTGTAAAGTCGTAGGACTCCTTTCGTGACGTCACACGCGGACTCGAGTGCAATGCGGTGGCCTGATAAAATCATTTACGTAGGCACGCCTTTCGTCGCTCCGCTGAAAGATGAAGGAGAAGAATGGTGGTGTCTCGAATCTATTTGGGCGCCTCCAGGTGTCGGGACTCAAATAAATCCAGTTCAGTATAATAAAGCGAAACGAATTTTTCATGTTCGTAACATTTAATTATTAAAAGCGTCAGATTATTTTGGGATTACTTAACAGCAGAGATGGGAAAAGGAAACTTTCCATTTGAAAGTTTTCGAAACGAACTTTTGATAAAAGTAAAAGTTTATGAAATTCCGGGAAAGTTTCCTTTGGAAACTTTCGGAATATTCAAATATTTTATTAGAAACTTCCATTTTTATCAAAACTTTCGGAAACTCCCAAAAATTTTCTGGAAGTTTTCATTGGAAAGTTTCCCTTACCCATCTCTGCTTAACAGTACACATAGCTCGAATTTGAAATTCGTGAATTTAGTCTCTTGCGTGCACCCTATAACTGCAGCACATTCTAATTTAAATTTACGGTTGAAAAAAAAACAGTTTTTTATTAAGAGTTTTTTTCAATGTTTTTAATGATATGCTTAAAACATGTTTAATACAGGTTTAAACCGTTTAAAACTCTATTCAACTAAAATTAAATGGTACCAAGTTACTGTATCTACTACTACTACTTGATGCCAGATGGCGCTCTTAAACGCATTTTACAGCCCCCTACAAATAAAATGCTCAGTTTACCACACGTTATCTGGCCTTTTGACTCATATAAGTAAGACTACATAGGCTATTTTTTTGTGAGTGTGTTTACTGTTTAAATCAGAATGGACCATCATCGGCACTTTTCCTGCTTTTCCACAAACTCCAAAATAATATATTTATTTAAAACATCGCACCGTGTTTTAAACAGTTGTTTAAAACATCATATTGTATATTAAATATGTTATAAACATTTGTTTAAAACACAGTGCGATGTTTTAAACATGTTGTTTAAAACATTTCGTTTTCAACATGCCAACCCTGTTTAAATTGGCAAAATTTACTTACAATGAAATGCGAGTGTACTTTTAATTATAAGTATTATAAATAAAGATCTAAACCGTCTATCGAGCTTCTACTCATATAACAGTTCTTCCTTCTCAAGCGGCATGTAATGTTTTGGTTCTAAGGCTTTCGCGGAGTTGATGATATTTATTTGCTTGATCATATGTATCTTTAAAAAAGTAATATATTTTTTGATACATTGGAAAATACTAATAAATATAAACAAATTGCAAAATAAAACTAATGACAGTTATTATGTCAACAGCTGATACTGATTAATATCTACGCATAATTTATTGATAAATGATTCATATGGTGTCAATACATTGTTTGATGTTGTTTTAACTTGCATAATAGAGAATAATATATTTAACATTTCCCTCTGTAATGCGTTTCTTCGGGCATAGGGCAGGTGAGGGCTTGATCGCCACCCGGGCCAATTCGCCACTGTTCTATGGTTATCCAAAAGTTTTTCCCCAAAATTTCACTAAACACAAAATTATTACTCCAATCTCGACCAGGATGGTCAAAATTAAAAAAAGAAACTGGGTATCTGGGGATTCATTTGGATACTCACCTGACCTACAATAAGCACATGAATATTGAACAAGACGATACGTAAAGTTTGTTCCCTATTTAGGGATCTGTGCCATTTGATGGCAGGAAACAGCAGAACAACAAAACAGCAAAAAAGTTAATCTGTACGGCCGTTGTGAGGCCGGTCTTTACATACGCGGTGCCGGCGTGGTGCAGCACCAAGGCCACAACAATAAAACCTACCTTCAAATAAAGGTTCTCCTCAGAAACTTCTGAACAACAATAAAGAAACTCTTAGTCCTAGAACTTCTCCACCTCATTTCCAATTTGAGCAGATACACCTTCCTCAGAGACTTGTATGCCCGTTGTAATGACATCGTTTTACTAGCGGACTATTAAGTCTCTAAAAGATTTTATCCACACAAACTTGGCGATAGTCTACTAATAAGAAACATCACCCATATAAGATAACATAAAGCGAATCCAACACGAATTACCTTAGCAGGAACTACCCATATTTCAGCATCACATGTAGCCACCCTCCACCTTCACCAAAATATCAACTATTTACTCTATCTTTTCCCACCTTTCTATCCACATTTTCCTTTCTTTCATTTGGTCATTTTTGCTTGTCACCTTTTTGTTTTTAAATTACTTTCTTAACTTAAAAAAATATATTCAAACAACCCAACATTTTAAACTCAAATTATAAATTCCTTCTACGATAAATTCTCAGCATAGCCGCTTCCTCTTTGTATTCCATTGCTTACAGCAGTTATTTTTAGTGAGTTTTTCTCGTCTTTACACTCAACAAACTATGCTAGTGGGTTATTATTAATTTTTGTTAAGTTCCTGTACATTTCATTACACGATTCGAGAATAGATCTCCGGAAGTAAAATTATTATACTTAATTACAGAAAATATCCTGCTGCAGAATCTGACGTTTCAGTTAATAAGTGTAAAATATTACATATAGATAAGCCCTTAATTGCGTACCTACATCAAATGCTAATTATAATGGAACACGACCTAACACTTTATAGAAGGGTTACTCTCCGAAACTGAATTATATTCGGATAAAAAATGAATTTTCCAGCACACCCTTTCCTGCTGCACAATATATGACTCATCTTGTCAGCTGCATTGTGAGTGTGTATCGCCGGCAGCAGTATATTTATAAAATATGGGGTAGATAATTTTCATTAAACTGACAAAGTGTCACAATGGATACAAAGGGCAGCAAATCCATAAATGTACGTTTTACATTTTATTTGTTTTGTGTTATTTTTCATTATCTCATTATGTAGTAGGTAATCCTGATTAATTTTGAAAATAATATGAAATATTCATATATAAGGTCTGATATTAGCAATTTAAATTTTAATAATGAGATGTACATTGTTGGTGGGTTTTTTATTTTCATTGTGAATATTTTATTGACTCATTACAATTTGAAAGAGATACGTAAAATAAAACAGAAATACTGTAAAAATTAATAACACATGAACATGTTTTTGGACCATCGGCTGTTATTTAATGTGGAAAAAACATTTTCAGTGCTATAATTTGTTAACGATTTTTTTTTAATCTTTTTGAAGTTGTACACAATACATGTTTAGGGATTCCGCACTTCAATGCTGCTTTTAAATTGCAAAATTTGTTGTAAATGCCCCGCTTCTGACATTCCTGAAATAATTCGGGCAAATCAGACAAAACAACCCCGTGAGGGTTTTACTTGGATACATACAAATTCAAGCATGGAGAAAACTTCAATTCGTATTGTTGACAGTAGCTCATAATAATTTTCACAGTAATCGTTTTCGCATATCGATGAATTTGTTTGCACCTTCACGGGGTTGATTCATGGATTTGCCCCAATAGTAATTTATGCAAAAAGTACATAAGGTGGTACTTTTTTCACGAATGGGAAGTTTAACTTTAATTTATGTAAATAAATTTCAAAATTAACTTAAACGTCAAACACAAATTTGACGTTTCTAAAGCGAAGATTGTGATATAACTTCATTTGTTTTCAATGTAGTCATGGATCCGGCTATAAATAATAAGAGTGAAATAATGTTACTTTTTTTTCACACTTTACTTTTTTCACTATTACCATAAACATGTTTTACTAGGGTGGTGCTTAGCTATACTTGACGATATTTTTTTCTTAGAATTTTTTCGTCCCCACCCCCTAAAGTTTTTCCAATTATTTAAAAAATGAAGTATACAAAATTTTAACTCGATCGGATAACGCTAACCCGTGCCCCAATGCAATTAAAATTCACCATCAGACGCAATTTCATCTATTTTCAATAGTATCTCGTGAACTATTGATTACATCGAAATCTTATACATACATAATTGGAAGAAAATTTATTTTCATACATTTAATACTTAGTTGAATAAGAATAATGATGCTTTGGTTGGCATAAACAGACAGGAACAAGAACAATGTTCTCGTTGAAATGCCAGGATGCACGTTTTGTGTCCCATGAATTAATCTAATTAGCTTCCCCAGTATTGTAAGGGATGTCCTGTAGCAACACGGAATCTGTCACGGTTGTCTGCTAGGCGTACGATTTCAACAAACTCTTTTTAATTGGTCGCTTTTTAACAACAACGATTCCCTGCGAAATTGTCATCTGCTGCAGCTGAGGCTCGAATTCAGGAAAGATAACAGCGGCACAAACATCCATATTCTAGCCAGAAACCATCAAACCAGAAAACCCGTGGTCTCAATGCTAACACGTAAGCACTGAACATGAAACATGAGTTGGTTAAGTTTCTTTCACCATTTGCCATCTGACTTTCCATGAACCATTAACCGTTTTATGTTTTCCTTTTCGCTTGATGTGGCCAAAAACATCATGGGACGGAGAGTTCTCGTCAGTAGTGAGATATAGCGGACCTCCGATCTTTCTATTTAGAGATTTTACTATTCAAATTATCGACAGTAAATTGCCATTTAGCAGACAAGTTTTAAGTGAGTTTATTTCAATTTCAGAGAAGTTAAAATGAATTTGTAAAAGCGTTTTGCATATTATTTGCGATATACTAATATTTTGGCAAAAGTCTTGATATTAACGTGTAATAAACAACATTGTCCAGAGGTAGAACCTCATATTCGAGATAGATATAAAAAACATTTCAAAGTACAGCTTAAAAAGAAGAGAACTTTTGAGGAAAATTAGATTAACTCTCATTTTTTGGTCACGTCAACCGAAGAGTAAACAATATAAAACAGTTGTATTTCAGAAAAACTAGATAGCAAAGCGAAGAGAGCAAGAAGCTGATGTATGTCTGAAGACAGCCTTGGTTTTGGATTTGGGGGTTGTCTAGTTATATATGGTGTGCGTGTTCGTGCGTGTTACTTCAGAGTTAGATTTGATGTAGATAACTGAAAACATATTTTTTTTTATTTCAAGCAATACAAATTTGAGAAGATCAGTTTGAGGTCGTTTGGAAACGATGTAGAAAATGAGAAAATAATGTTTAAAGCCAAAATTACACTATGAAAATTTGAGACGCCAGCACTGTACAAAATTTTGACTGTAAGGTATTATTGGAAAGCCAATTCGAAATAATTCATGGGATCTAAAACATCTGCTAAGACGTCAATAGCGAGAATATGAATGTTCTAGTACCCGTTTACGCCAATCAAAACTCCATTATTTCGAAAAGTATTAATTGTACGAGAAAAATACAAATAAAGGAAGCTTTAAAAAATAAAATTTTCATTCAATTAAATATTAGGCCAGTAGGAAATATTTGCTACAAAAGGTTTTATTGTTTTAATGGCTTCATTTGTCACCTAATATGACTATCCTAGCGCCCCCCCGGAGTTGTGGTTAAGTAGTGTGGGGTAAAATTGTGTAATTTTTGCAGTATAACAGTTATATCTCGTAAAGGACTCACAATATCGAAAACATAGTCCTATTAAAAGTTGTAGGACATTTAATTCTGCATTGAATGAGACCAGACGCATATTTTTTGGACCACCCATACTAGTGCTCATCAAAGTTGGACAAATTTTACATATTTATGAAAAATGTGTTATTTACACTATATTAAACATAATACTATAGCACTCCATTGTACTAGTCTTGTACTTAGTAAATATATAAAATATTAAAATTGAAGAGAGTGTGGAGCTGGTCCCTTTTAGGTAGGAACGGGGTCAAGACCAAACTTTGAAGCATGCCATGCCCAGAGGAGCGGATCCATTTGGTGCCCTAACCACATTTGTACTTGTAAGTAAGTTCTCAAGCAATGTTGGCGGGCTGCTTCAGATGTTGGTGGTAAGGATGCCAGGTTGAATTTGGATTTCACTAGGGCTTTCGAAAACAGGTCGAATCGCAATTTATCTAAAGTATCTCCTGCCCTACCTCCGTAGAGAGTTGTTAAAAATCTTAGGAAAATTTTTCATAAAAATGTTAAATTTGTCCAACTTTGATGAGCACTAGTATGGGAACGGGCGGTCCAAAAATATGCGTCTCATTCAATGCAGAATTTAATGCCCTACAACTTTTAATAGCGCTATGTTTTCGATATTGTGAGTCCTTTACGAGATATAACCGTAAAACCGCAAAAGTACCCACTTTGTGGATACATTTTACCGGCACGGTAGCTCAATCGGTTAAGGCGTATTGAGTGGCGAATACGCTGATCGACTCGCTACCGCGCTCTGGGTTCGACCCCCAGCCCCGGTATTGACAACACCGGGGGGTGTGGATGTATGTCTGCGTTTTTTCGAATGTGTAACCCCCTTCCGGACAGCCTTGGCTTTGGATTTGGGGGTTGTCTACTATCTGTGGTGTGTTTATGTGTTTATTTTTACCCCCCCACCACAGGGGCGGCTTAAGGGCCGGGCAACCCGGGCCTAGGCCGGGAAAGTAACATCCCCATATGGTTTTGTTGATTGTTGCTTGGCAACGGATCTTTTCCGGTCTGTCTTGTGATAGTTTCTTAGCAACGGACTAAAATACTGGAATTGTGCAACAAGCATCAAAGTCCGGGAATGTACTTTCACACCGAATTATACATACTATTTTTTCTGAAATCATAGTCAATATTATTATAAATTAAGGAATTTGTATTAATGCATAACATTTCTTCATTACAATCTAATTGCTTACTAATAAATGCAGTTTCAATGTGAATTGGTTTGTCTGCGTGTATTTATTTACTGTCTAAAATATACATCAAAAACTGTATGGGAATGTTACTTTCCCTGCCTAGGCCGGGGGAAAGTAACATTCCCGTACGGTTTTGTTGATCGTTGTTTGGCAACGGATCTTTTCCGGTCTGTTTTGTGATAGTTTCTTAGCAACGGACTAAAATACTGAAATTGTACATTTTTCGATCTGAAATCGCGTCAAAAATGTAGACATTGCCGATCGATTTCAGAAAAATTTTTATACCAACATTAGCTGTTTGTATTTCATATCTTACGTAGTTTACTCTTTATAAATAAATAAAATAAATAAATGGCAATTTGTTTTGTATGAAATATTAAAACAGAGAGAACCTTCCTCTAAGTAAACTTGTGTCAGTGATGGTCCTCTCATTATACTAGCGTTCAGATGGTGTAGACAAAAAATTTTATATTACAAATTAATAATTATTAATAAAATGTTGTAAATACACATTGATGTGTAAACATAAATTACTTGAGAATGATTTATCGAAATGAAATAAAAATATCTTTTTTTTACTTCTAATAATTATAATAATAATATCTTTATTATCCGTAAAAACCTGATGCACATAAATAGTACAAAATGATCTGAAAATTATTTTTTTATAAGAATTTTTAGAAATATGTAAAAAATAAAAAAGTTAAGAGTAAAATACTGACAGTCACCCACTAAAACTACTACTTAAGCAGAAGAGGAGGTTTGATTGATACCACGTAAACTGATGTCCAGACGGATTATATCTTAAAATATGAATTTTATATTTTAAGTAAGACGGTCGTAAGAGATTGCAGAATAACTGATATTTATTATTCCCCTTTAAAGGGGTATAATTTCCTTATTATTCATTTAGGGATTTATGGATGCACTATCAGGCACGTAAATATCGAGAGACAATTTTGTGTTAACTTAAAAAGTAGTGATCGGGGGTCCAAAGAGATATCCTTGCACGTTAGTACGTAGTACGCAGAGCTGGGCAAAGTACTACTTCAAGTATCAAGTACTTGAAGTAGTTTTATGTGCAAAGTATATGGTGAAACTACTTCAAATAAAGTACTTGAAGTAGTTTAAATGAGTACTTTGCCCAGCTCTGGTAGTACGTCTGTGACTTTTGTGATTTCTGTAACTTCAGTGATTATCTCATGAAGGGGCGCCAAAAAATACTCCCGCCCGGGTGAAAAATTTATCTTGAGCCGCCCCTGCCCCACCACTTAAACACAACTCCGCCGGGGGGGGGGGGACCTTGAATAGTCATATTAGGCAACAAATGAAGCTATTAAAACAATAAAACCTTTTGTAGCAATTATTTTCGATTTTTTGGTTTTACACTACTGGTCTATACGTAGAAAATTTCGATATGATCAACCGGTAATGATATACTTTTGAGAATAGGTGAAAATTGCGTATTTTAGTGACTTTTAATGGCCTTGAGGGTTAGCGTTATCCGATCGAGTTGAAATTTTGTATAATTCATTTTTTAAATAATCGGGGGTGAGACCGAAAAAAATCCGATGTCGCAAAATAGGGACCACCCTAATTTTACGCACTTAAAATTATGAAAAACAGTGTAGTTTTTTTTAGCAGATGTAGAAAAAAATTATTTTAACTACATACCGGGTGCCTACTATATTACTACCCAGCCTATAACTTACTTGTAAAAGAATATATCGATTTAAAATTTTGGGACATTGTATGGTCGAATACGGTGCACATTTTGATTGCTCCAAGATCTGATTTTCATTTCCGGCACAATGAAGTACGAACATTGAAATAACGAACGGTATTTGTTACTTAATGATTTTGTACATTAATATCACGAAAATATTTTATAGAACCTATTCTTAAAAGTTGATAAACGTTTTCGTGTATTCAATGAAAAGGTTCATGGTATTAATAAATAATTCGTTGTTTTAATAATGTAAAAGTATTTATTAATACAATGAATGCCACTATGTTGAATCAACAAACGCAGATATAAACCAATCAACAACTGTACATTGTATTAATAAATATATTCATCACTTTAGTAAACTTTTGTCAATAAAATCAACCTTCATTAATATTACGAACTATATTTTTTTCAATGTAGAATGTGCAACAATTACATAAAAATTCAATGAATAAAAATGTATACAAATATCGATGCTATCAGTTGCCCTAAACTTAGTTTTGTTTGGACTTCAGCGAAAACTAAAGTACCGGAAACATTTAGTTATAGCCCTTTGTTGTTTCAGGGTCTCCAGGATAATAACGCTTTAAGCAGCGGTGGTGCAGTTTCCCACTTCGAACCGCAGGTTGCCATGCTCTGTGATGCCGGACCACACGGCCAAGAGGCATATCATCCGAAGTATATGACCGAGCAGGGGGAATGGTTCTCGGACCTTTATTCTAAAGCTACGTGCTTTAAGGATAAAATGGATATATTAAACTACTGTAAAAAGGTAGGTGTGTTCGACATTTAAAACCGACCCCTCAGCGGGTAAAACCACCCCTTAAATACTAAAGTAATTTTTAACTTAAAAACTTAATAGTTCGGACACGTCAATTTTATGTTAATATTTTTTTTATTATGCAGGATATCTCGAAAAGCTAGATATACGGGGTGTTTTGAAAAGATTGGTACAACGCTTAGCCGTAAATTCTTGACATCAAAACAAGTCGATTTAACTGAAAAAGTAACGGTCTAAGTGTTTCCGTTTTCAAGATACAGTATCATAAAGTAAAAAAGTATATTCCTATTTTGTCTCTTATTTTTTGTATACAATGTTTGACACAACAAGCCCTATTGACGATTTCAAGACATCATACCGAGAGATCGAGAAAGACTGAACGTGACGTCACACGGAAAAGTCACTAAAATTATCAAAATTTATTTCTATTCTACATACATTATTAAAACTAATTTCTTATGTTGCTAGGTTCTCTACTCACTGTTATCAATCTGATGTCTGTCATTTTCGTGAATGTTATTATTATTGACTTGTGTTTGATTTATCATTTTTCTCCTTTTCTGACTAATAAATCAGTGTTTTTCAACGCAATCTGTTCACTGTCACTTGTGTGGCAAGTTAATAAAGAAACTCGCATTTTATGTAAATATTGTAATTGACTATATTTAAGGTTACTGTCGCCAACGTGAAAATGTTGAAAGTACCAGAAAATAGTACACACAAAGAAAGTCCCACTTTTGTTTTTTTGCTTATGCTCGAAAACGGTGCGTCGCAGAAAAAGCAGAAAAAGCTCATGAAATTCTCTACAACTTTTGTTTTATATATTTTTTTCGAATTCGCAACGATTTTCGAGCTACAAGCTCCGGAAAAGTGAAAATTTCCGAAAAACAGATTTTTACCTGAAAAATAGAAAATTGTATTTTAAAAATGATAAAAAAAGTAGGACCTCCGGTGCTTGTAATTGGCACCAGGGTGTTTCCTACATGTTTCCACCCCCACTCTTGAGGGGGCAGCTCATTCCCGAGCCACTGCTGCACTTGTTGGTAGGTGCGCCAGGAATGCTGTTTAGCTGCGCTCTCAGTTGGTGGGAGGGAGCTGATGTCAGGTTTAATATTGCCACTGACCTCATGAACAACTGGAAGCGGTACTGGTTGAGGTAGGTCTGTCTTGCTGGTGCCCCATACCATTTGAGGAAACAAATCTTCCCAGCCTCTTCAACCTCGCCTTAAGTGAAGGAGGGGTTGTAAAAGATTACTGCCGCTTCCTTGATGATTTTTGACTTAAGTACAATTTTGAGAATCCCACCTTGCTTTTCCTTAAAGTTGAAGAGGTAAAAATCTGTTTTTCGAAAATTTTCACTTTTCCGAAGCGTGTAGCTCGAAAACGGTTGCGAATAAAAAAGTATATAAAATGAAAGTTGTAGAGAATTTCATGAGCTTTCATTTCATTCAATTTTTCCCTGCGATGCACCATTTTAGAGATATAAGCGAAAAAAACAAAAATAGGACTTTCTTTGTGCCCCCCTCCGGCTCACCTTCTAGACGTCAGGACTTTCAGTATGTCCACTCTCTAAACACTGAACAACTTTCTAAAGTAATCGCTTAGGTGCCTGCTCACGCACTCTACACCACCGTTTAGATCATTCGTTGAATGGACTATAAACCTATCATTCCTTATGTATTTTTGTGTGCTGAATCCGAATTTTCAATATAAAAAATGCGGTTTTTTTGACAGTTTTTGACGTTTACTCGAAATCTACGCGGTAGAAAATTTTTTTAATTGAAAATTCGGATTCAGCACACAAAAATACTTAAGACATGATGGGTTCCATTCCCAGATCAAACCTTTTTTTTTTTTGTAAACCTGTGTTTTGAATTAAACTTAAATTTTGGAGGAGTATAACTTTTTACCAAACATATGGGGATAAACTTGAATATAATTTTTTTTCATTATTTTGAACAGTAGCACAAGCTTATAAAGTTTGACCAAAGTTTTAGTCAGCACCCTGTAGAGTAGAACAACGATAGTTCTTGTTATCTGTATGTTTTTGCATTTTGTATAAAAGAAAACATTACACAATGGGAAAATATTTCTAACAATCAACTGTGATAAATAGGTGTAAACATATTTTATCAGGTTATCGTCCTTTTAATTTCCATTTGCAAATACTTCATTGATGCGTTTTTTTTTTTGTACTATTTATTAGATCAATAAGAATACTATCATAAGAATGTTTTAAACCAATATTAGCCAGTTAAATGAATAATGAACTAAATTTCTTACTACAAGTAATAGATAGAGTCACATCCTTTTAGCTGTCAGAAAAATTACTGGTATTTTATTTAAGTTGGAGCAGTCATATTTTGATTACATTGAATGGTTTTGTTACTAGAAGTAATATGATTATATTCTATGGGTAGACTAACATATTGCCTTTTACAAAATCAAACTGCTAGTGGGTATATTTCACATTGTTCCGCCGGATGTCGGGGTCGTGACATGCATTTTTTCCTTCTTAACGTCATCGATTTTTTATTTATACTTATTTCCATGAAGTTGGCAGATTGAAATGTCAGCGGATATTAATATACATTTACAATACTTTTGCATTATTAATTTTAGGAATGACCGATATAGTTGTAAGTTGAAAGTTTATACGGAGTGTCCGAGAAATTCGTGTTAATTCCGGAGCATGTAAAGGGGTTTAAACCAGCATATGACCATCATATACAATTTTTCGTCGCGTTCCTTCGTTATTAAGTTACGGGCTGTTAACCTTTTGAAGCTCAATAATGAGAGAAAAGTCTTATAACTTTTATGACTATGATAACTTGGTTGCTGGAATGTATTATTGTTGAATAATTTTGCCGAGAATCGCGGAGTCGCAAACAATCGCCTTAACTTGAATATAATTATTAAGGGAATGAACAGTATGCGTTGTCTTAAGAGATGCCGGTAAAATCGTTACATGTATGTAGTAGATTATTGTATATTGCGAAATTATTTTTTTTCTTGTAAATTGTATACTATATTGTATCGTGTTTAGTTAATAGTTTATATTATATTTTATATTACTTTAAAATGTCCTGGTTGAGTGGTGGAATAGCTATGCTAAACTCCGCCAGGACTTAAATATCAATAAAGGCGATTTATTATTATTATTATTATTATTATTATTATTATTATGTAACTCGCTCAAGATTTCCACAGATGTTCCGCAAGGGTGTATTCTGGTGCCCCTATTATTCATCCTATTTATTTAACAATATCGCGCTTCACGTAGAAGCTTTCATGTCGCTTTTTGCCGATGATTCCACCAATATTTGCACTTAATTCCAATGACATAAATTAGCACTGCCTTAAAGCTAGTAACGCCATTAGATATTAGATTCATGCAAACCTACTGTGAGATTACCGGTCTTGTACTTAATAAAGTAAGAACAGATTTATTTATTACTTTTCGCAACTAGATTACAGTGTGCTAGTTAAAATTGATAACCGCACTATATAAATAACAAAATAATTGTGTTAAATTCCTTAGAGTTTATATGGATTCTCTTTTAAATTGGGAAACTCACGTAAACTTTGTGAATGAACTATTTTGCTTATATTCAGTCCTGTATAAATTGTTGTATCATCTGTTGAGGCAACTGTTCTCGATTTAACTAATTGTTTACGCCTGAGAAAAGGTTATACGTACAATGTACTTCAAATGTCCTTGTCTATCGTGTAGACTGATTTTCAGAGAATTAGTAATTTTAACTGTTTTGAACTGTTTAACTCATATAAAAGAAAATTTGGACCAGTTCGGTAGCAGAAATGCTAGGGAAGTAAAATCACTTTCACTCAAATATTCGTTGTATTCAGTTTATGGGTACCGCTCTATTTGGATAGTCTATGTTTTGAGACCCCACGTCTTTTCATTGTTTACTTTTTGCATATCATATCATATTTTTTACAAATTAATTACAGAAGTAAGTGATTTATATTTTTTTATATTTGCATTGATATGATATATTAGCTTTGTATCATTTTACCAATTTACTACATTATGTTGCCAAAAGTCTGTCGAAATAAAATTATTACACACAATTTTATTGTGAAAGTGAAAAGAATAGTAACCCATGTATTTATCATTACCTTGACATCAATAATTATTTTGACAATTTGGTGTTCTAATTATTCCTCGATTTCTTCGTGTTTTAAAGATGCCTAATTAGTTTACTAACGCTGATATTATTTATGCGTATGAGTTTTGAGATGGCAATACAAGGGCTGCCGTTAGCAGCGTTACCACATTTGGTAGATTTTTATTTCTTTTTAGTAGAATTTTAAGGGTTTTTTTAAAGTTTGGTAGGTAAAATTTGCTGGTAGATTTCTGATAATAATTATCAGAAATCTGCAAGCAAATTTTACCTACCAAACTTTACAAAAATCCTTAAAATTCTACTAAAAAGAAATAAAAATCTACCAAATGTGGTAACGCTGGCCGTTAGTTAATATTAGCGAAGATTTCTTGATCGACGCGCCACACCTTCACCAGAATTTTCCAGTTCTCTCGGGAACATGGAAGATTTCTTGGAACTCACAGAAATGTAGAACGAGCAGTTAGACTGGCCAAAGGAAACAGTGTGGAGATGGCAGAGCAAAATCCTTCGACAAGCACTAGAAGAATAGCACACACGCTAGGTATTCCTCAAACCCGTGTATGGAGGGCATTAAAAGCGGAACGATTCTATCCTTACCACATCCAAAAGGACCAGCGTCTCGAACTAAATGATGAAGTTTTACGTTCTGCCGTTGGATAATGCATCGTCCAAGAACTTTGCCCAGAATTCTTTTTACGGACGAGGTCCAATTCACTCGAGACGGAGTGTGGAATTCTAGGAATTCACACATTTGGGACTACAAAAACAATCATGCCGTTGTCCAGAAAAACTTCCAGCATAAGTTCTTCCTTAATGTATGGTGTGGAGTGATGAACGATACATTAGTAGAACCGCATTTTTTTTTACTGGAGAAATCTACTTGGATTTCTTCCGGACTATTTTGCCCAATTTATTATTGGCGCAAAATATCGAGAGGAGAGGTCTTCATTTCCAGCATGATGGAAATCCGCCTCACTTCTCATTCCAGGTTCGGGAGCATCTCACAATGAGTTTCCTAACCGCTGGATCGGTCATGGAGGTCCTCAAGCTTGGCCAGCTAGGTCTCCTGACCTAACTGTTCCCGATTGCCATGTTTGGGGCCACATGAAATAATCGGTGTATCGTACAGAACTCATCACTAGAGAGGAACTATGGCAGCGGGTAGTGGCAGCCTCTGATGACATAAAGAACTGCAGACAAACCATTGGGAAGGCCACATGACATTTATTCGTGCGGTGCAGGAAATGCATCGAGGCTGGGGGAGGACATTTTGAAATCTCATCTAGTTTGAATTGAAGCATTCCTTATCTAATATTATGATGTTAAGTTAGTGAAGAATTACCTATTGTTTATTAAAAAGGTATCACATTTATGTGTGCATGCTTTTTCTATGTAGATTGTACCCAGATTTTATCATTTTAGGTAGATTAGTTCGGAACAAATAAAAAATTTCACAAGTGTGACCCTATTATATATTTTTCTTGTTAGATATGCTTTTTGACCTGTATTATGTGTAGTCTTAGAAGAGATATGGATTTGAAGCCAGGTGTGGATGGGAAGGGGGGGCAAACGGGCAAATGCCCGTCGGGCCGGGGGCTCTGGGGCCGGGCAGGGCCGGTGCGAGGTAAATAGGTATTTTTTCCGGTGGATAAAACACCCGATGGTCAAAAGAAATTTAAACGGCAGCTCTTTTCCCCTCCTTAATTCTTACTTAGAACGAAAGAAGTCTCAGATGTGATTTTCAGGCTGCTATCTTAAAAACTCGGCCACTGATATAAATGCCAGTTGTCATTTACAAAATGTTATTAACTTAATAACCTAATTTTGCATGTTCGTCCCAAATTTTGCAAGTTTGCTTAAGAAAGTTCAGATGCATTAAGAGGTCTTCTGAAACTTTAAAATTATTTTTTTGTTTTTTTTTTATGTTGCGAGATGTTTATGTAACAATATTAGTCATAATTATTATTGATTTATTATTTATTGTTATACTGTTAAAATGTTTAAATTTTTTATTTCGTTCTTTGTTTTTCAATGTCAATAAATTTTAATAGAGTATGGATGTTTAGTGGCGTTTTTAAAAATGTTACCAAAACGGTAGCAGTCTGCTTTAGATCGTGGTTAAGTCAGACTACGTGTTAGTACTTTGAACCTTTAAGTAATTTTTGCAATTGCGTGAAAAAAAGGAAAATTCGTTTGACGAAACCTATTTTTCGAAGAAAATGTTTTTGCTACTCGAATTTTTAACTTTTCATTTTAGAGTGTTTGACCTTGAGAAATAAAAAATGTTCGCCTGCGGCGCATTTTCCCCCTTAAGCCTTGGCCCGCCAAAAGAAAAAAAAATGAAAAATATTCTCCCCTGACTCATTCAAATTTAAGATTCTAGTTGTACCGGTTAGACTGGCCCCATCTACCCTTGTCTGAAGCATTTAAATAGAGTGTTAGTGTTAGTCGTGATGCGCTAAATTGTTTTGTGATTTTTTTGCAGAAAAGTGTACTTTTTTGTCCGGCTCTGGATTTTCAAAACCGAGCAGGCCATTCTGACAAGTCCTGACTGAGGAATGTTACTGGTAAATTTCATTTGGTTACATCCAACTGTTGCAGAAATTTTTGAATTTTGAATTTTCAGACGAAATGCGTAAACCAGTGGCCAATTTTTTTTCTTGTTGATCCAAACTTTCCTTGAAGCGCTGTGTTTGCCATTAGGCTATGGCCTATTGCTTGCAAATCACTATGTATAACAGATTTAGTTTTATTTTGTTAGTAATTTATTACCAGACCCTAGAATTGGCCAAACTAGCTTGTTCAATGTTTTCCCACCCGTAATAAAATTATCTAATGTTCGTATTCGATTTTCATTCCTCTGGCAAACTTAGTGAAGGAGACATTGTAGATACTGGAGTATTATCATTTCGCAAAGTTTCTTTGGTAATATAGAGATACAGTTATTTCCTTACCCATATACAGCTGCATGACATTTATGCAATCTATGCTATTGTCTAGCTTTCATTTTTGTTGTCTTCATCGTGTTGATTTATAATCAATAACGCGGAACATTAAATTTATAACTGCATTCGCAAGAGCTTCACCATTTTGAATATTTTACGAAAGGTAGGTACCTCACGAGTACCTAGTGCGTTTTGATAAAATATTTTTACTTGTATAAAATAATGAATGATCTCCTTATTTAACCTCTTACGACATTCCTAGTTATGAAGAAATATTTTGATACCAATGATTGTACCATAAAAATTGTCCTTAAAAATTAAAATGACTATTCAGTTTTGAAGCAACGTTTGATTCGATTCGATTAAAAAGTACTCATTTCCATTTTCAGAACTTGAAATATCTTTTGCGAAGTTTAGAAAAAATTAGATTGGGATACATATATTCTTGTATAAAACGATATATAGCTAATCACCAACGAATCAATATCAAACATAAAAAAGTCGATGTCAAATATAATAAATAGGCTTTCAAAACTCTTTGTTTCATAAATCCTTGACCTCTACTGCTTTCAATCTGCACGCTTCGTAGCCTTTTTTGTCAATTGTTCGATTAATTATTGAGAAAGGAAATACTTCGAGACCAACCATGACGTCGATGATAGTCTGCTAAAGAAAGAGTGATAAAGGAATATGAGAAGACTGACTGATTGACTTATAAGACAAAAAATTATTTGTTTTATTTTACTATTAATACTAAAAATATCTAGGGATAAAAAAAACATTTGTAATAAATATTGCAATATTTACCTTAATATTAAAATTTGGTTGAAAATTTCCAAACTGTTTTTTATGAAATATGAAAATTTTGATAATTAAAAATTGTCGGATGGGATAATTGTTGAATAGTTGTAGTCAGTTAATGATGTTAAATTACAGAAATCATGTAAGGAACGGACTTAATTTTTGATTATTTAGGTTTTAGACGAGTTTTTGACAAAAATCGTACCACAGGAATGGATGTTAATAGTCTAGGAGATAGCTACATATATGGGGCCTGGGATATAACATGTTGGCATTGCTGTTATGTTTTAGCAAATATTTTTCTGAGTATTTTATCATATGTGAGTCAGACCTCCCCCCTGACCGTTTTGGCGCCAGCGGCCCCAGAAAATATTCAATTGTAGAACAGAGTATAACGCTTTGGGGCTTGGTGTTGTTAGTTGAAGAGGGTATCTTGGCGATCAACATTCGATATATGCCAACATTTTTTCTCCGTGCAATTGGCAACATCAATTATGGCCAAAATTGGAACGTAGTATAACACTTTCTGACCAGGCGAAAAATTTTCGTTGTCAATACTCATTGCTGGAAAATCATATGCCAACATTTTCTGCTTGCCCGTTTTCCAGATTTTTTGGCCAAAAGTTGGTCTTTTGGCTTAAAACGGGCTAAAACTGGTGCATTTCAAAAAAAAAACATCTGCACCTTCTCGAGCTTGTAGTTTTTGTAACAATTTTTTGCATAGTTGCATTTTTTCCAAACATTGGACTGATACCTCTATGGAGCTGACGGGAAAGATCTTTACTAAGGGAGGTGGTGGCAATATGAGTATATGATTTCATTGTAGTTAACAATAATATGGAATGAAAGTATTGATGTGACTGAAAGATTAGAGCAGTTATCGAGCTTGGTTGCTGCTGATTTTTTTAATAAATGAATTTCAAATGTGCAAAAAAATGCTCCTATATTTTTATAGCAATGGCTGACCATTGCTGTAAAATTGTTCATTTATCAAAAATATCAATTAAAAAATGGTTGGCTGAATTCCAAGACTGTGATTTTTTTTAAACTAATTGTTAAGTTGCAAAAGAAAGCGCTATTAAGTCATTTCATTGTACTTCGCATTGGTTTTAATTTGTTAGTTTTTATATCCATAAGTAGAGAAAAACATTGACTGACGTGTACGTTGTGGATTTTCAGAAATATTCCCAATTTACTCCAAAAAATGTCAAAGTAAGAAAACAGTCCAATCAATCGGGAATTTTGCCCTGCAAAAGGTGGAGTAGTAATGATTTTGATATATGTTGTTTAAGTCGAGGCCATGATAAAAAACACAAGTTTTCGACCTTGGGGTGGGGGAGGCGCGAATCGCCATCTTGAATTAAAGGTGTAAAAAATTGTTTTTCAAAATAATTCGGCAACGCTCAATCCTACGAGAAAAATGTTGAAGACAAAGGAGGACAAAATTTCCATTTTTTGTATATACATTTTTATTGTAAGTCTAATGTTTAAAGAGATACAGCGACAGACAAATGAATTTAAGAAGAGAACATTTTTTTATTATATAATGCATGTTTACAACATAACGTATTTTATATTATTTATATTATTATAATAAAGATATAATAATACTTACATTGAAACTAAAAAAAATATTAAACTGACGGGATAGTTTACAATGGCTTACATCATTCCTCGAAAATAGGAAACAAAAGTTATTAAATTTAATGAGAGGTATTCAGAATAATTGGCAAAAAAACATGGAATACCTCAAGAGTCGGTACTTGCTCTTATACTTTTTTTATAATTTTTAAATGATCCAATATTTTTTAAAGAAATTTCAAATTATAGAATTTTATGTCCCGACTATTGGCTACAAAATTTTAAATCCCTTACAAAATCCTTACACACATTTAATCCTTACACAATTGCTTAGAAACATTCAATATACCAAAAATGTAAGTAACTATTATCAAATCAAAAACACTGCTCTCTAAGCCTGAACGTATTAAAAGCAACAATGGAGTTTGAGTATTTTTTGAAAGAAAAAAAAAATCGTTAAACTTCATTTTCCCACCGCTGTATCTCGTTAGACTTACAATAAAAATGTATATCCAAAAATGTAGTAAATTGTCCTCTTCAACTTTGTCTTGAACATTCTTCTCGTAGGATCGAACGTTGCCGAATTATTTTGAAAAACGTTTTTTTTTCACTTCTCAATTATTAATAAGAAAATGAGAAATCAATATTGTAGATTTCAGCCACTATTTTTTTTATGTTCTTTACAAACAAATAGGGATGGGACGGATGTGCTTTTGGCCGGATAACCGGATACAGTATATCCGGCCAGTTCAAAATCCGGTCCGGCCGGATATCTTGGCTTTTCAAGCAGTCGCTTTATCTATAAGCAGGCCGCGATATTTACAATTAAATTCAAGTCGCACCCGTATTGTCCTGTCCTGCCAATCTTGCACATTGCTGCAAGTAATTGTAATTACACGAAATGCGCATGGTACACCAGAACAGAACTAATAATAATTAATAATAAATATTTATATGTGTGTACTTGGTTCTATCCACAGTTATGGTGTTTTTGTATTTATTAATATTATGATTTTCTAAGGAACTTCATTCTCAGAAGAACCAGCAACCGGCATCTGTCTTTTGAAATTACATGCATTTTGTGTAATTACACATCAAATTAAAAAGTAATTTCTCGCGATCGTTAGTAGTTACTGTTTTTGTCATTAGCAATACAATGGAGAAAAATACTACCACCACTATTGTATTCGCAAAAAATTCGGTTTTAGGTCAGTAATATATTTTCTTGCACCCTGAGTGGGTCCCTGTCCAGAATGAGGTCAAACTATGCCTACGATTAGTCGGGGATCGACGATCGAGTAATTAGTAGTTTAGTTTACAGGCTGTGGTAGTGTGGTGCAGTTCGACTCGAATAAAATTAAATCATAAAAGATGCCTTCATTAACATTTAAATCCAAAGTTTGGTTATATTTTACAATTTGTACTAATAATAATAAAGCGTTATTTATTTTGATTGTAGTTTCTAGTTCATTGTTAATTTTATAAATATTTTGATATATAACTGACAATTAATAAATAACTCCGATTAATGAACTTATATCTAGATACATAATGGCATTACTTTTTGTGATCCCGAAAGATTCACAATCTAAGACACTTCTTCCCATAAGTTCTTGATTGGCTAGTCGATCTGTTCGCGACCGATTCGGGCATTATCGGTTCAGTTTGATTATCATAATCTCAGTTTGACACTTTTGACAGTATATCCGCCATTAATGTTAATAAGCGTTTTTCGTGTTTTTCGATCAAAATGTAGTGAAGAAGTCTTTTTATTTTAAGTTGTGATTTGCTCAATACCTAAATAATATTCTCTAATCATATTTACACAGTTTAGTGACAATATATTTAGTGCAAATAAATAGTGAAGTACTGTGCCGTTTGCAGAAAGCAGTTTAGAAAAGAAGAAAATCGATCGTTCCATAGTCGTAACATGATGAAGTTC
Source organism: Rutpela maculata (assembly GCA_936432065.2). Classification (NCBI taxonomy): domain Eukaryota; kingdom Metazoa; phylum Arthropoda; class Insecta; order Coleoptera; family Cerambycidae; genus Rutpela; species Rutpela maculata. The sequence continues at coordinate 142,156,177 of OW386288.2, forward strand.
AGTTTACAGGCATAAAGTAAATAGCAATTAAATTTTAATATCCTTTCAATACATATTTATCTTACTGTTTTAGCTTACTGTAATATCGTATGCCTACATCACGTTATATAAAGAGCCCGTAATGCAGGAATTGCAATAATTAATTTTAATGAAAATATTTTCATTCTACACATTTTCTACACACACAACGCCACTGTTGCCTATGGGATGTGATGTTCATATATTCTTTTTAATGGACATATAATGTGACTATGTTAGGAGCAAACAAGGTATATAGTGAAAAAATAGCCTGTTATGTATCTAGATATAAGTTCTTTAATCGGAGATAAATAACATTTAAGTTTCATGCATTTTGGACAGTTTTTATTTGGCCGAATGTTGACCGGATATTTTTTCATATCCGGCCGGAGCCGAATATCCGGTTTGGAAGCCGGATTCGCCGGATGCAGTAGCCGGACCGGATATCCGTCCCATCCCTACAAACAAACAAAGCTTCCTGCAAAGTGGCTGAAACAATAAAATAATATAGAAGCGTTTTTTTTTCGCATTTTTGAAAATTCACCCCCTTTAAACGCAGCAGTACACAGGTGACTGAAGTTTGTTTTATTGTTTCTTACCGCTTTGCGAAACTTTTGGTATATCGTACAACGACAATAAAATCACTTAATTTTTAGTATATCATAAATTAATTAAAAAAATCGTTAAACTTCATTTTCCCACCGCTGTATCTCGTTACGTATTAGACTTACAATAAAATTGTATATACAAAAATTGTAATAAATTGTCCTCTTCAACTTTGTCTTGAACAGTCTTCTCGTAGGATCGAGCGTTGCCGAATTATTTTAAAAAACATTTTTTTCACTTCTCAATTATTAATAAGAAACGTCAGCCAACGAGAAATCAACATTGTAGATTTCAGCCACTATTTTTTTATGTTCTTTACAAACAAACAAAGCTTCCTGCAAAGGGGCTGAAACAATAAAATAATATAGAAGCGTTTTTTTTTTTTCGCATTTTTGAAAATTCACCCCTTTTAAACGCAGCAGTACACAGGTGACTGAAGTTTGTTTTATTGTTTCTTACCGCTTTGCGAAACTTTTGATATATCGTACAGCGACAATAAAATCACTTAATTTTTAGTATATCATAAATTAATAAAAAAAATTAAATTACAAAAAAACGCAGATACATAGATTTCAGCCGATTGCATTTATATCAATGTCATATTGACAGGCAACGTTTAAAACAAGTGGCTGACACAATAAAATCATATATGAGCGTTTGTTTCTTTTGCATTGTTAATTAACTGTTAATTAAAAAATCAGCAAAGCCGTAATGACTGAAATTGTTTTTCTGGCCTGTTATTATGACGTCTTTACACTTTTCAACTTCAGTCACACAGTAAAATCATATAAAAAATTCTGCCACCAGCTCCCTAGCCATAAGGCCGGGCGCCTAACAGGCATCCACGGCAGATGCCATGATGCTGTCAGACATGTCATACAACATGGGGGCCAACTGGAATAATAAGTGGATCGCAAAGCGCGTCAAGGCCTTGTGAAGAATAAGGAAATAACATATTTTCAGGTAAAAGTATCAGTAGACACTGAGTTTTGACAAATGAAAAGTCCTTACGTAGTGGTCTATTGACTTCGCCGGAAAATCGTCGAAAAAATTTAAAGTGAATAGGAATATTCACAAATAACAAGTTATTTTAATTTCTCCACGCACTGCAAATTTACTTTATTATTTCATATCTGCTTAGTTTGTTGAGGTAGATGGTGGTTACTTACAAGGTGATATGCCATCGTAACGACAATGTGAGGGATATTGTCGCAAAGTACGTCAGCTACACCTTAAATCAGTTCGGACGACACGTTGCTGTGGTCTGTGGATATCCTGAGGATGGGGCAGAGAAGAACACAAAAACTGCCGAACGCGTAAGGCGCTATGCAACGAAGTCATCTTTGAAGAGTTTAACTATCATAAAAGTGGTCCAGGTGAAATTGCTGGCCAACGACAGCAGTAAACGACGACTGATTGCTCTGATATGCTCCGCCTTCCAAAGCCAGGGAATTGAGACGAAGCAGGCAGTCGAGGATGCTGACTGCGACATCGTCAAGGAGGCACTTGACAAGAGCACATATTTTCAGTCAGTGCTAATCATTGGAGAGGATGTGGACCTCCTCGTCCTTCTCAATGGTTTGGGATAGGCTGTGAAGAACGCTTTTTTCCAGAAAAGTGGCAGTGACGCTGGCCCCTTACAATATTCGTCATCCTCATTCAATCGTGGAGATTTGGAAGTCCCTCAGGGTTCGAGTTGTTTCTCCACGCCTTCACTGGGTGCGACACCACCTCTGCCCTTTTCTGGTATGGGAAGAACAAACTGTGGAGCGCCGTCCAGAAATACCCTCAACTCATCACCACAGCTGAAGTGTTCCTTCTATCTACTTCAACCCATCAAGCCATCGCAGATGCCGGAGCGAAGTGCCTAGTAGCTCTGTATGGAGGAGACTACAATGAAAATACCCTACAGAGCCTGCGCTATAAATTTTTTTTGAAAACAGCCGCCTCCGCTTGCCTTGTTAACCTCGCCCGTTTGCCTCCAATGGAAGATGGTGCAACATTCCACGCCTACCGAACTACCACCTAGTTCAGAATTGGTTGGGGGTGGAAAAAGATGCCACTCAATGGGGATGGAAGAAGGCAGATCAGGGCTCATTCCAACAACAATGATGAGCGAAGTGGCACCCCCCTACCTTATGTTGTGCAAGATTATCTCTCTAATACAGTGCTAAAAAAATTATAAACGAAAGAAATGTGGAGGACAGTAATATTTTGCATGCAGGAAAAAAACTGTTATTCCTTTAATAGTTACTCAAAAAAAGGCAGAAAAATAATATTTGTATGTGGTTGACAAGGAACAAAATCTAATATAATTTTTGTAAGAAAAAAATACACCGTTACGGCTGTTGCGCTCGCGGCTCGCGCCAACACATTCATCTCTTCGGACGGCTGTCAGACGATATTTGTCCAGCTGAAAGCCCAGCAGATTACGTTTTTATTTTAAATTATAGACTGTTAATGATTTAAGTCAAACGACTTCGGTTTTTTTAACATGATTGTTCAAGTGGCAGATGCATCTTGACCCGCAGGTAAGGTGGCAGACAGGCATTTCGTGATGTCCATAATTTATCAAAACAAATTAGAATTTCAATCAACGACACTTTTTTTACTATTTGTGACACAGACATAGTAAAATAATGTTAAAAGAGTGTAAATTAAATGGGCCTAAATAATGAGAACATCCTGAATACAAAATTTCAAGATGAGCATATGTTTGATTTTTAAGATATGAGGATTGAAGTTGTGATAGGCGTGATGCTATCGAAAAATAACACAGCCCCACAAAAAATGAATACTCAGCATGGCAGAGCAATCAAGAGATATTCTTAATACTTTTCGACGCAGAATTCATATCTAATATCGACGAATACGTATATCTATTGATTAATTCAGAAGGGGCAAAAACATCCCCTATATAAGGATGAAAATAGGGAAAAATTATGCTGTTGAGTTATAGACCTTCCACGGACAGAAATATAGTCTATTGGCTGAATGCATGAAAGAAGGTGTTGACTGGAGCTTACACAAAGTAATTAAGACACACCTTTAAGAGGGTGAAAACTACTCCAATATTATAAAAAATTGTATAAAAGCTCCAATAACTGGCGAAAAAACTTGAACCTTCTAAGGGGCCGTTCAAAAATTACGTAACGCTCTTAATGGGAGGATTTAAAAGCGTAACAAATTGTAACATTAGGGGGGGGGGGGGGGGGGGGAGTTGCATCAAGTGTTAAGTAACGTAGTGTTTTTTTTCCACAAAAATTCTGATCTAAAGAAAACAAGACAAACCAAGTTTACACGGGACTTTAATATAAATGACATTAAAAAAAATATTATTTTGAGGGGGGGGGGGGGGGTAAAATTAGCGACGTAATTTATTTAGGGGGGTATCTTCAAACGTGACAACGCGTAACAAGATGGGAGAAAGGGGATCAAATTTGATCAAAATTTGCGTTACGTAATTTTTGAACGGCCCCTAAGATTTATTAATAATAATGAACCATAAATCTGAACTATTTTATGAGATACCTACGATGGGGTAAGACAACGAGACGAAAACTTATTGGTGGGTCTTCACCCCCTGACCCCCGTCAGGATCATTTAGGTGATGAAAAGGAATCAAGAGGCTCTGACATAAGAGAAAGGCACCCTTGGAAACCGCTACATCAGTATTTTTTTATGTAATGCAGCGATTACGAGATCGCTCCGATATTCATCCCTTCGCACCCTTACCCCCTCATAAAATCCACTTGTGGGGTAAAAATGAACTATGGCGTTCAGGAAAGGGACACTTACCTTTATGTCGGAATTTCTTTCCATACAATATAATGATTGTAAAATTGCTCAGATTTCCACCCTCTAACCCCTGTGAATTTCTCTAAAACGATGAGAAAGAATCACGAGGCCATGACATTCCTAAAGAGCAGTCTTGAAAACTCTTGCTACAGGATTTTCACTAATGTCATACAGCGATTACGATGTTTCTGATATTCACCCCCTCGCACCCCCTCCTTATAAAATTCACTTGAAGTTTGAAAACAGACCATTACGACATTAATTTTATGGAGAGCGCCCTTTATTATCCTCGTGACAGAATTTACTTTAATGTAATATTCTCACAGCGAGATCGCTTCTATAAATGTGCGTTGTTTTCTCACCCCTTGATGTGTAAAGACACTATTGTGGGAATATTGGCTATCGTTCCAGATCCAGACACACTGCAATCCGAATGTAATATTTGGTACATTCACTATCTTTTCACTGACTCAAGTTCATAATTCAAGATGAGGGGTAGTTTTGCACCCTGTGATGGGTTGTTTTCGTGAACTAGGTCGTAACAGATTTATGGTTCATTTCTATTAATAAAGCTTAGAGGGTTCAAGCTTTTTCGCCAGTTATTGGAGTTTTTATGCTGTTTTGTATAATATTGGGGTAGTTTTCACCCTCTTAAAGATGTGTCTCAATTACTTTGTGTAAGCCCTAGTCAACACCCTCGTTCATGCATTCAGCCAATAGACTTATACTATATTTCTGTTCATGGAAGCTCTGTAACTCTATAGCATCATTTTTACCTATTTTCATTTTATATAGGGGAAGTTTTTGGCCCTTCTGAATTAATCAATGGATGTACGGATTTGTCGTTACTAGATATGAATTGTGCGTCGAAAATTACTAATAATATCTTGATTGCTTTGCCACAGCTGATGAGTATTCATTTTTTGTGGGGCTGTGCATTTCTTGGTAGCCTCACGCATATTACAATTTCAATCCCTCATATCTCAAAAACCAAACATATGCTCATCTTGAAATTTTGTGTTCAGGATGTTCTCATTATTACCAATAATTTAGCACTTAGTTTGAAACAAAATTCGAGGGCTAGAAAATGGGCGATTTCTTTCTACCGCTAGCTCCCGGACTATTATGCTCATATTCTATTATTCATATAATCACTCACACAAACTGCTCCAGAGTTTTTGGAATGCAATTAGAAATCAGCTCGTATATTTAAAGCCTTAATCACATACAATAAAACTATAATGAAAAGCATTATACCGACAATATATCAACATCGATATCAATATTAGGCCATGCGGATATAAATGTCGCGTTTTATGGTTGTAAAAAGATGGAAACTGAACGACTATCTCTTGGGTCCTAAAAATTATTAGGCAAAAGGGAGACCTCAGGTGGAATATTTTGTATATCAACAAACAGTTGCACGCAGTTAACCGTGTGCCAGGAACTCATTTTGTGAATGTTCTTTTTTTTTCATAACGACCATAAAGAGGTTGAAGTCCGCAGCATGAGAATTAAACAAATGTCGCTTTTCAAAAAATATATATGGTTAACATTAAATTTTTTACTTTACATACTGATTATCTCAGTAATTTTCTCAGTACGGTACTTTGTATGGCTCTTTATTTTGTAAACTTCGAATAATGAAAAAAAAAAATGAATTACCCATGCAGAGGTAGAACCACTGGGGACTGTGTAGGGGCGAATAACGCATTAATTGGTTTCTAGAGGGCGTCTTTGCTCTAATGAAAACTAAAGAGGAAACAAAATAAAAGTTACTCAGACTAGTGAATTTATAAAATTAACGATCACATGCATATTTTCTTTCCTTACAATTGTCTATGCATTTTTTTTCTCTAAATTTAAAGGTTTATTCAAATAACAGGTTATCCCATAGGAGTTCAATTAAAAAAAAATAAAAAAACTAATATCCTTGAATTTAATGAAAAGTAAATCATCTTTATTCTTATATTCTTATTTATAACAATTTTAACTAAGTTTCCGCCTTCTATGATTAAAATTAAAAACCGCTGTTCAAGGAATCACTACTTCCATATCCGGATTTTCTATCCAAGTCACTCACAACGAAAAAATTTTGTATGTGAAAATAATTGTTTATGGAACTTTAATAACATAATATTTGAAATCCTCTACCCCAAAAACCCATAAAACGATACCCCACATCGGTAGTGGGGTGGGGTTGGTAGTGGGCGTGGATGAAGTAAAAAAAATATTTTGAGGTTTCTGGTTCTTGTACACACACTAAATCACATTTTTTTATCCCGTTTAATAATGGGGCCTACCCCACCCCAGGTGGTAATGGGGGTGGCTAATGCCAAAAATTTTTTTGAGACTTAGCTTCTCTTGTATATACTAAATACCAATTTTATGGACTCTTACCTACTTGATTTACCTATTTACCCCAAATTTACCCCAATTTACCCCCCAACCCTTCGACGGAACAAGATGAAAATATAATCTAGTTCCAGATCTCGTTAAAGTACATATGTGTACCAAATTTCAAGTCAATATCTTAAACGGTTCCAGAGTAAACGTGCGCACAAAAAAAGTTACAGACAGAGAGAATTTTTTTTCTCTCAAACTTAAAATCTCGACATTTCATGACATTCTAAGCCCATTTGAACAATAAAAGTTTTTGAAAAATTTTTTTGTCGTTACTATACTTCCACTGGACGTGGAAGTAATTGAAAATTGAAAATTTTTTTGATTGAAGTAATATTTGAGGATCATATTTTAGCCGGCAGGATACAAATATGTAAAAATTTACATGTAGTCCCGTTCAAAAAAAAAAAAACCGTTGCCTATGAAATCACTACTTCCACATCCAAATTTCCGGTGGGGGATCTCGGATGCTTAAAAAAGTTTTTAATAATGAGGTGTGGGGTTAATGTCAAAACAAATTTTTAGGCTCTTGGTTCTTCTGCACACACTAAATTACAATTTTATTCTTTTGACCCCCTTTACTAATGGGGTGGGATGATAGTGGGAGTGGCTGATGCCAAAAATATGTTGAGACCTTGGCTTCTTGTACATACTCTGTATCTCAATTTTATGAACTCTTACTTGCTTGCCTTACCTATTTACCCCCCAACCCTTCAACGAAATAAGATCAATCAACATAATCTAGTTCCAGATCTCACTATAATACATGGGTGTATCAAATTTCAAGTCAATATCATTACCCGTTTCAGAGTAATCGTGCGCACAAAAAAAGTTAAAGACAGACTAACGGACATAAATGTAATTTTTTGAATCTGAAAATCTCGACGTTTCATGACATTCTAGCCTATTTAAACAAAAAATATATATTTTTTGATGATTACTTTGCTTCCACGATGTGGAAGTAATTTGATTTCCAATTAAATTGCTTCGAAATCGGAGGCCTTTTTGTCTCCTTACATCACATAAATTACTTCCACATCCAGTTGTAGCATAGTAACGACAAAAAAAATTGAAAATTTTTATTGTTCAAATAGGCTTAGAATGAAACGTCGAGATTTTAAGTTTGAGCGAAAAAAAATTTCTATTTGTTGTCCGTCTGTTTGCCGGTCTGTCTATAACTTTTTTTGTGCGCACGATTACTCTGGAACCGTTTAAGATATTGATTTGAAATTTGGTACTCTTATGTATTTTAACGTGATCTGAAACTAGATTATATTTTCATCTTTTTCCGTTGAAGGGTTGAGGGATAAATTGGGGTGAATGGGGGTAAATAGTTGTATCAAGCTGGTAAGAATCCATAAAGTTGGTATTTAGCATATACAAAAGAAGCTATAAGGTCTCAAAAAATTGTTTGGTAGTCTCCTCAATTACCACCCCATTATTAAAGGGGGTGAAAAAAATTATGATTTGGTGTGTGTACAATAGTTTTTTAATTCATCCACCCCAACTACCACCCCCACCCCACTATCCCGATGTGGGATATCGTTTAATGAGTTTTTGGTAGACGATCTCAAATATTATGTTATTAAAGTTCCATAAACAATTTTTTTCCACATACAAAATTTTTTCGTTATGAGAGACTTGGTTGGAAAATCTGGATATGGAAGTAGTGATTCCTTGGGCAGCGATTTTTTATTTTATATTACTACGCCAAGTTTAAAAATAATTCATTCAGCCATTCAAAACTTCGTATGGGCTGGATCACCCGTATTGGTAGAAAATAACTTCTTCACCTCAGACTTTTACGTTGAAGGAACAGTTAGAGGGCGTTTTTTGACAAATGATATAAAAGAGGACACAAATATAAAAGTTATATATTTTGCTGACGTTTCGGAAACCTAATCTGTTTTCTTTTTCACAGCTTTAGTGGAAAATATTTTACGCTGCGTATATTTTAAACATAGCTTCAAGAATAATGTTTGTTATATTCAATATCTATAGATAGTTATTACTTAAAATTATTTTTGTCAACGTGTTGATAAAAAAATTAACAATTGTAAAATTCTTTTCACTACTTACCGATCCCCGCACGCGTTTGAGATTCGGCTCCGTTGAAGCCCGTTCCAGGTTTTTGGGCCTTTTAGGCGACATTGGTGATTTTTGCTCAAATAGCTCCAGACCCCAACAAGGAATCACAGAGACCCTACTCCAAACTTTTTCTTAAAATAATATGCGCAATGCCCAATAGTACGATTTTCTGTTCTTTTTGGGCGCTCGGTTGACCTGGCAATTGTTGTAAACTCTAGTCATGGCCCTTTTTGACAGTTCTCCTAATAGGGCTCCTACACGTTTTGCATTTCATATTCCGGTAACTTCTATTTGGAGATGTTTGTACTTGCTCAACTTCTCTGTTTTTTTTTTTTTTTGAGCATCACGTTGATATCATTCGGGATGGACATATCGAACGGCAAACAATTTCTCCTTTTTATTATGCACGATGGATAAAGTAAAAAAAAATTAAGGCCTTTGAATCTTGTACACACACTAAATCACAATTTTATTTCTTTCACCCCCTTCAATGATGGGTGGGGTGGATAATGGCAAAACATTTTTTGAGACCTTAGCTTCTCTTATGTATACTAAATAATAATTTTATGGTACCAAATTTCAAGTCAATATCTTAAACAGTTCCAGAGTAATCGTGCGCACAAGAAAAGTTACAGACAGACAGACAAACTGAATTTTTTTCTCAAACATTCTAAGCTTATTTGAACAATACAGATTTTCATTTTTTCTTTTGCTTTACTAAACTCCAGCCCTTAAAAGGGTCATAACTCCAAAACAGTGTTGTCGCCATTTGAACATTTAATCAGCATCAAATCAACTACCAAAATCCAAAGTTTCAAAAAAATTTAACCACAAGCAAAAATCAATGTATTTTGTGTTGGGTCCTTTGTCATTCTTGAGAAGATCCGGTTAGATATGTTTGGTTCGTGTAACCTCAAAACCGTTTTTAGTTTAAATTAGTTCCCCTGTTTAAATGAGCAAAGTAATAAATCAATACACTTAACTCCGAACTGCAAAATGTATTTAAATTCGTGAACAGAACTTTGTTATAGCAGAGGAATTGGAACTAACTACGTGGTAGCCAAATTAAATTAGTCGCCCCGGAACATCTCTTAAACTGTCAAAGTCCTAAGTTTCTGCCTATTTCGTGTACGCTTAATTAGTTTCTCAAATATATGTCGAACATCGAGCGACGACAGAAAATTGCATATTAAGGACAAGAACGATTTCGTTTGGAGAATTATAATGAACGCTTAATTACGCGATATTGCCAGATGAATATGAAAACCACGTTGGTAGAAAATTAGTTTTGGTGTCATCTGTTGATTTGTCAGAGTAATTACACATTCCACGTCGGCGAATACTAATCAACTTACCAATATGACCGTAATGTACAATTATTTATTTGTGGACTCTGATTAAGATAGATGCATCGATGCTAATGTTTCTACAAATTATAAGCGCATGCCACTTTTTAGTAAATCACGAGGGACACAGCTATGGTTTCATCCGCTTCATTTTATTATCAAAAAGTTTTTTATAACTAGTTTGGACCGAAATGTTTCGAGTACTTTATTTTATTTTTATGTTGCTCAGTAGACCCAAATCCATATACAGGTTGGGGTTCCTACAGAATTAATATACAAATTACAATTCATGACAATTTAAACTTAACAGCAGTTACATAGTGTGCAAATTGGATCACTCAGCATAGTAGTGTTTAAGGGCAGATTTGTTGACCCCCACCATTATAAGTGCCACTGGCACACACGCGGGATTTTAAGATATAGGTCTTACCGAGGATGTGGAAAGAGGGGCAAATAGTCTTCGCGCCTCTTAGCTAAAATCTTAATAGTCTCTCTCGGTAGTTTTAGCAATGGGATCATTTTTATAACATTTTCTGAAAGATCTTTTAATTCTGGAGAGATATGCAAAATAAAATAATTTTCTAGGGTCTCTATAGGCTTTAAAATTAATCAAGAACATCAACGCGTGACGCTTTCGTGTTAAAGCTGCGTGACGTCAATCATTTCTATTGCACCGGGAGACGTAGCCGGTTGCCTAGATGCCTAACAGTCTGTATTTAAATGCCGCAAATGCATCATGCGGGTTAAAAGTACCCTTTGTATGAATAGTGCAAACACCGTATGTGATGAAAAAAAAAAGCAAAACGTTCTGTTTTTAATTATTGTAATTTTTATTAGTGGTTGATGGTCTGTGCTTTAATACTGGTAACGGTTAACTGATATAGACCAAAAGGTGTTAGGAAAATACTTTTTTAAATGTCGACGTTTCCTCAAAATTTATTGACATCCTCAGGACTTTTTACGTGAGTTTTGCTTTGTTACATTATATTTAAAAAATAAAACAGAGCACATTGATATTAACAAATACAACAACTCCTCAACGTATGAGTAACCTAGTCTATACTGAGTAAGTATAGACTAGGTTGTTGTATTTGTTAATATCAATGGGCTCTGTTTTATTTTTTAAATTTAATTATTTTATTGTGCCCAAGTGTACAAACACAACAGTAAAATCCTCAATAAACTGTTATAAGTCTTCCGCAGGATCCTATTAGGAGAGAATTGAGAACACTGACTTACGATTGCGGAAGATTATTAAGCGATATAGGGCCTGGAAGAGAGTGACGTCAGAGATTCGAACGCATCAGTTTATGAAGAATTAAATTTTAAAGCAGTACATTTCTGGAACTACTTATCGGATCGACCTCGAATTTTCAGTGTATTTACTATTTGATGATTACTTCGCACAATTGTAATACAAAATGCAACATGAAATTTGATTAAATGATTCCATTGGGTTGTGCTTTCTTCTGGTTCAGCGAGCTAATACTCAGTTTCGCCGATAAAAGTATTTTTATTTGCTTTAGGTAGGCGGTGTCGTGAACGTAATTCGACAATTTCTCCTACATAACTGAACCGATTCAAACAATTTTTTGATATACTTTTAGAGACAACTTACTACATAATTTCTAAAGTGAAAATCCGGAGGACTAAATTCTGGCCTATGAGCTGGTCAAAGAAATTCGCTCCCATGGCTAATTTAACAACGATGGAAATATTGTTACATCGTTACCTACTCGGATTGGAGAGTAAGTGTGAGCTGATGCTCTGTCTGGCATATATGAAACACTCTGTATTTTTTTATTTCAAACGTATTTTTTTAAAATTGTGTTACCTATATATGCGACTGTTTGATATAGAAATATAGATCATTTTGGTGTAAACAAGTAAGAATTTTTCCATTATATCCCAGTGGATTATTTTCCGTTGACATTTACATGGGGTTATTTGGCGCTGGTACTTACGCCCTATTATTTATCAAAGTAAGTGTTATGCTGCAACTCATTTTTCACTGAGCACTGCGCTCTAGTCCATTTTTCGGTTGATTAAGTACTTTAGTGATTAATGAAAGTGTCTCTTCACACGTCTAATTCATCCTACACTTTTAGAAACTCAATTAGGTGGTCTAACGGATGGAAAAATAAATACTCAATAGATTTAATAAAATGTATTTGGTGCGCATATATATCAAAACGAGTAGAAATTGCAGTGCAAATATTAATCACATCAAATACCTGCTTCATTTGAGTAATATAATGCTTGAATACGACTTAATTATTTTTTTTACGTTATGTTAGAAGAGAATAAGTACATACACAATACCTAGTTTTTTATTTATATTCTTCTAATTAGGTATTCAGCATCCATAATAACATTTTAAACTAAAATTGATCCCCTAATATACGAATCTACATTCGTTCGAGCCTGAGACACACACTACGTTGTGGTTTTTATAAATCAGTGTTTTTAACTTTACCGAATACTATATAAAAGTTAAATTTATAAACGATTATTTATGATGGTCGAAGCATATTTTCATAATTTAACTTAGGGACATGTTGCCAATCTTATACCCACTATGATTGTGTTTTCAAAGAAAATATAATATGTAGTTCAATCCTGTTTGACATTTATGGCGAAATGCAAGTCGATATCTGACCTATAAATAGATATAAAAAGGGTAATAGTGATAAAAATAAGCACTTGCTACCAATCAGATTCTACATAAGCAAAATCATTTATTGGAAAGTGAAAGCAAAGTCGCGTCTATATTATCGAGGGAAGTCACATTGCCAAAAGCCATTTGGAAATCTTATTAAATAAACTTCTAAAATAAAGGGAACTTGATTCTTTCTAAATCTCTCTATTCCAACGTTTGCAAATTCATATATCCATGTATTCAGAGAGTTATACGGCAATGTAACCTACTTTTCAGTATCCACAAATGCATCATTCAGGATTTTATCTTAAAATGATAAAAATAAATGTAATTGTATTTTGAATTTTCTGAATATTTACTGCATCAGAGGAATAATAACTACAAAATTTAAAATAAATATTAAAGACAGTAAAAGAGCAAACATTTTAGTAAAATTGAAACTTCACTTCGAAAAACTGATTCGTTACTATTTTATGCTTGCGGTTATGTTCGCGTAGATCCCCAGTTTTTACAACGGTCTCTGACCATTCCACCATTTTTTCAACTTCCTATTACTTCCCACTTTCTCATCATCTTCATATTATTTTCTCCCGCTTTTCTATCATCTTCCATCATTCCCACTATCCACCTCTACTTTCCCATCACCTTCAATATAGAGTAGCCTCTTTTCTAAGTTTGAAAGATGTTTACGCGTATGCAAAATTTTATCAGAATATGTCGAGTTGTTTTCGATTTATGGTAAAACTAACATTCAGGCCGACAAAGAACCTGAAAACACATTTTCTAGCTTTGATATCATTAAACAAACTTGAAAATGTCGAAAATTCTAGGACAAACAGAATTTCAAGAACCTGATATATTAATTTATGTAGATATCTCCTTACTACAGTACTAAGAATAGCATGACGACCACTAACAAGAGAACGCAAAGAAAACATAAATACAAGAAATGAACCACGGCTCTTGGTCAGGGCTATTCAAAGGATCAACTACTAGAAATAATACACCTGAAAACGATAAAATAAAGAATGAGTGAACTATGGACCGGAAAGGCTAAAAGAGCAAAGCTGGAAATTATCACAAGACTGTGGATGGAGAGCACTCCTCTACCTATGGGATAGAACAGGACCATATTAATGCTTTTCCTCAGAATCAATTCACCACAGTGCACAGATGCTTACAGAAAATTAACACTGCAGCGCATTAAGCACAATCTCTCTGTTCAAATAACCAGTGAAACGTATCGGGAAACCACCAGATTATCAGGCACCAGGTAGATCAATGAACGATCATAATTATGTACACCACCTGGACTGGAAAGAAAAGGTAGATATGAGACAAAACTACACATACTCGCGATACTTCTCCAAAAAGCATTTGATGCTATCAGTCACGAGGCTATAGTTAACACTGCGAAACAAAGGAGTACCGCACTACTTAATAAACAGTATAATAAAAGCCTGCTTTAAAGAGAAAAATATAGACGTCAAACAAGGATGCCCCTATTCTCTCGACTACTCACGACGATCCTAGATGAACTGATCAAAGCACAGTGAAGGAAGCGAAAAATTTTAACAAAGCACAGAAATCCTGCTGACTAGCACACACCGATGATCTCCTAATCGTCACAGAAGCGTCCTAGAAAATATCAAACCACATCTGGATACATCTGGACTGAAAATAAAGGTCAAAAAGAGGGGGAGACTTTTCATCAAGAGATAATTGCGTTGGAGGAGAAGGATACAAAATAGGTGATTGCCCCGATTACAAAAGCGACCAATAAACTGAAATGTCTAGGAATAAATGTGACGAATCGACCAGAAGAGAAGAGAAACTCTAAAAGGAAGAATTAGAATGACATGGCAATATCACCTTTTATTGAAAAAAATAAACCACCATGGGGCCTGATCAAGAGGATACATACAGCCATCATTCCGCTAACGATGACGTACTAGTTTAGAAAAGTACTAACGACAAAAGTCAACAGAAGAAATCTGAGAAGAGCTGATAGGAACATCGTCCAACTACTCACAAAAACAATAGAACTAAGAGACTAACAGAAAACGTAACGTTAATGGGAGTGAAAGCAATAACAAAAAGGATAGAAACGTACGAAATGAAGGACTGGGGACGTATCTAAGGAAGGAACTCAATTAGTCTACTGAAGAGAGCGCTAATACTAAACAACACATTAACCTTCGCATCTTGTATGCCACATAACTGTTTTAATATTGTTCCAATTACTAGCACGTCTGTGGTCTTTTCATTCCACATTTTGCTAACTTCTATTTGGAGGTTTTTGTACTTGCTCAAATTATCTGTTCCCTTGAACATCACGTTGGTGTCATTCGAGATGAATAATATATCAATGAGCAAATCGGATTTTTTCTTGATTTCTTCGTGTATTTCTCTGTTAGTTATAATTGGCAAGTTTCACATACGTGGACGTCGATGATATTGAGAATCAGAGGTATGTTCATAATATTTTTGCGATACTATACTAGTATACCGAAGTGCTTGCATATGACTTAGTGGTTATATCTGGCCACTATTGTGTCAGTGAGTGTACTTCTGTGTTGCTATTATTGATCTTTCCGTTTACTTCTTCAGGCTTAAGTACTTCATAGATGCTTTTTTATCAACTGCTGGTCGGTCGACATCGCGGAAGAATTGTCCATGCATCGGCTTTGCGCAGAGTACTTTTATTTTCCTCTTTATTGTCATTATTATAGACTTGGCAACGGCACATTTTCTCAACCGTAGCTAGAAACTGATCGCTGAGTCCTCGTGTGTGTTTGAGATTCAGCTTTGTTGGAGCCCGTTTCAGGTTATATAGATCCTTACACGGAGCGTCTGAAGGACGCGACACTAATTTATTTATTATGGACGCCACGGGCATCCCCTTTTGATTGTGTGTGGTCGTTTCCACACCCAGTCGAGTTCGATATGTTTAAGAGATATTTGATAGATGAGAAAGGTAAAAGTTGTGCTTACTTTAGATTGCTAACTGCCTTTTCTCTCAATACGGCTTCTCTGGCGATGCACTTTAGCTTATTTATCTAACACTCTAATGGATCTTGTGCTTAGAGATCTTTAATTCACTTTCATAGAAAATCCCTCTCGAGCCTCCGTGAGCCGATCGGCGTATTGAGTTACAGCCTTGTGGGGCCAGGAGACACCCGATACTCGACTGCGATCTTACACACAAAAGCCCTCGAGGGAAAAGATTTAAAGATAACCATTCAACCAGTAAAATGTAACAGTTTAAATAATACTATTTATTGATTAGAATTAAAAATAGATAAAATCAGGGTTATGCAATAGCCTATCTAAGAGAATATATTTCAATAAATCGGCTCCCCAAGCAGGGTAAGAACGAGTGAGGACTTTTATATCAGAACAACCATTTAATTGAGGAAGTGCAATAGCAATCGATTAGGTAAAAAGATTAACACAACTTCCTCAGAAGTTTATGCAGGCACTAGTGGTTAGCTTTAAGGTTCCTTTTGGTGATAATATCATTCACAGGAACGGAGTTCAACAATATATGAGTTTAATTTGCTTTCCTGCTTGCTTTACGGCGACGTACCGGCCCCATATAGGATATAGCTTCAATATGCGACGATGTGATGCGACTTGGCTTTCGTGCGACTTTTTTTCAAATGACATTTTTTGTCTTACTTATGCACAAGGCGATTTTCTCTATATCTTTGCCATCTTTAACGACTTGCGTTTGGTTTTGCGACCACAGCTTTCTGCCGATTCTCCAACGCACTCATCCAATTGACGTGTCGCTGGATGAATCCAAATTTGTTTTATTCGAGAAACCGACCTTGTCCATTTTTGATAATTTTTGTCTAATAATTGCCTATAGAAGCACGCGCCTTTGCCACATTTTTCGGTTTCGCCTTTTCAGTGCGTCGCGTCGCCTCATTAAAATTTTATAGTCATTCTTTTGAATGATATCTACAATGACTGTGTATCCACTTACACCGTGTTTCGTGAAGCGATAAAAAAGTTTGAAATATTCAAAAATATAGAAGTACACTTTTAGCGTACTTTGTAAAAAGAATAATATCTTCTTTTCCTTATCCATACAAATATTTTCCAAGTCCAATTTTGATGCGAATTTCTCGGCACGTCCCGCATAAGTGTGACGTCATTTGTATTGACTCTAGGTTACTCTAGGTTTAACACCGACAATAGAGGCCGCGCCATTATATTAAGGGTGATTCGCGTAACTATATTACAAGAGTTAGAAATCTGAATAAAAAGAGGTGTGTTTCCGTTTATTTCTTATTTTAATCATCCCAAAATATACTTTACATGAAAATGTTTTATGTTTTAAGTAATACATTATATTTATTATTTAATATGCTGTAGAAAAATAAGACATGCCCCGCTCTCCCCTCAATTCCTCAGCGGCAAAGCTTTGAGCTTTTTTATTTGCACTATACATTTGTAGACAAAAATAATATTATTTCTGAAATATTGAAGATTATAGGTATGAGACGAATATTGTCGCTAAAGCAACAATTTCATAACATTTTGATTAATCTGTTAATACTTCTGTATTATCTTACACACGCTTTGGTGTTTAATATTAATTACCTACCTATTTTCAAGTTCTTCGATCTTCGTTTACTAAAACCAGAGTCAATATGGGAATTGGTTTCTACAATTTGATTACAGTACGAAGCCGGACTCAGAATGAGAGAAATAGTAAATGTTCTCCAATAAAATGATAAAAGCAATGCTTCCAGACATATGCCTGTGCCCGACATTTAGCAATTATTAATTTACTGCGGAATCTTTCAGAATACAATATCTAGAGCGTTTTATTAAATATTTGCAGAGCTTTGAACTATATACTCGTATATATTATGGCTTCCATAAAGCAGTCGAATTCAGATATTTATAATAATAATCAACTGTATTAAATTAAATAGTACAAATAGATATCTATTTTATAGGTGGGCCAAGTTTAGCTAAAGGCTACTCGTACCCTTAACTCATTTATCATTGGGAGTGTTTGGAAAATCTCTGGCATTGATTTATTAATGTTGCACGTTCGACAAATAATTTTCATATTTATATAATGAATATTACCGCTACCTAAATATAGGATGATTATATTTAGATCCATTTTAGTGGAAGAAATTAATAGCCACAATTTAAATAAGTATTAACTATTATAGTTCATATTTACAGCTTTTCATTTCGAACCATTGTTTCCAATGGTCGAAGGTAAACCTAGAAGCTTTCAGCAACACCCCCTCAAATACTTAAAATTTTACAAAATCGTATCCGCGAAGTTTTTGCAAGTATAACTCCTGATATATTGCGAAATGTTATGCGAAACACCATTGACCGAGGCAGAAAATGTCAAAAAGAAGGGGGATGCACTTGGAACGAGAGAAATATTGTGTACACTAATTCCCAAAATGGATAATAATTCGCCTAATTCCCTACTAATTCCTCTAATTC
This sequence comes from Rutpela maculata, assembly GCA_936432065.2. NCBI lineage: Eukaryota > Metazoa > Arthropoda > Insecta > Coleoptera > Cerambycidae > Rutpela > Rutpela maculata. The sequence goes on from OW386288.2 coordinate 142,174,582, forward strand.
CTTAGTAATTCCTCTAATTCCCTAGTAATTCCCCTAATTCCCTAAATCGATAGCTAGCTAACACCGATAGTATCACACTGCCTAATTTTGAACCGGAAAGACCTAGTTACAAAAATTGCAAGTTAAATAAAAGCTTGTAAAAAAACAACACGATTCTTCCTGCATTAACTTACCTTCCAAATTCCAACACAATTGGACTTTCATTAAAGTTATGTTGCTTAAAAGAAACGTGACGGACGAACGGACATTTTGAAAGTTGTTCAGAATTAAATCACTAACACAATGATATAAACATTTTTTCTTTCCAAGCAGTATTTCCTGCTTTAGAAATATGCCGATCAAATTGCAATATACTTTTCGTTTTCGTATTTGCAAAGAGCATAATAAAGGGAATTTTATCTCCTTTGACGTTTTTCCGTAAAACCAATAGTTTGGCAGCAAAAAATTTTCTGTTCCTCTCGGAAATGATTAAAAATATGCCCTTTTCGAAAACATATTTCGACAAAATGAGCAAATTAAACCATGAATATTTTTTCAAAAATTTGTATATTTGTTTGAAAATGAAGATAAATAAACTAATTGTCTGTCCACAGAAAATTTGTTCATAACAGATTGTACAAGAAACCTTGATTGTTGTCAACCAAAGGGATTTTTGCTAAAGATATTTATTTTACAAAAACTACATACACTGATGAATTTATCTACAAAAATTTAACAAAAATGATTCCAAGCAATTTTTAGATAGCACGCATTATTATATACGAATATTCATTCCATATTTATTTTTCTGGATTTTTTGGGAGTTTTGAATCAGCTTAAATCAATTTTCATTTTAAAGCGATAAAAAACAAATTAAAGGTGATTGAATAAGCTTTTGATTTTGTTTAGCACATTTTTTACGTATGGCCCACAGTTTATGGCGGGCGACAAAATACGCTTCTTCGAACACAGTGAGACTGAGTTTTTTTTTTAAATTCCTGTTATTTTTCGCTAAATTCAATATTTTTGACATGTTTTATTAAAAAAAAAAACCTGTTTCTTTTAAGTTTTTGTTAAATAAACAAATGAAGCAAATAATGAGTTATACTTCTCGTATAATTATTTCTTAAACTTTTAAGAACATACCCCAGAATTTCAGTGACTGAAGGTTGTGATTGTTTATAATTCTTGAATTGCTGGAATGGATTCTCCTCACGCCCTAATTGCGAGATTGGTAAATAAACCAGTGCATTAAGTTACCATGATTTGATTTAATTAAGCTTTGCTCACTGTAGTCACCTGTTTGTCACTGTTTATAAAATTGTTAAGTTTAATTTTGCTTAAAACTGCGAAATTGGTGCACGTTCAAATCACATAGAGATTCGGCAAATTTAGAGAGAAAGCAGGAAAATAGAAAAGAATGACGGATACACTGCTCCCAGCACACTCCACACTTCGTGAAATCTTATTTGTATCACCTTGTCGTGTGTCAACGCAGGGCATCGCTTCTAACAACGAGCGCATTGTACTGGGATAATATCCGTCTTTCTTTTCTAATTTCTGTTTTCTTTCTTGCACTTGTTAAACTCAGGATTCATATATAAAACTAGAATTGCCGAATTTGTAGATGATAGAGCAAGAGAGCGCGCACGTCTCGGCGCATGTTATTATGTACGAGTGCTACCATGTCTCAATTCCACACTCATTGCCTACTAATTCCCCACTAATTCCTCACTAATTCCAAAGTAATTTCCTTCTAATTCTCACTAATTCCTGCTAATTCCTGCTAATTCCCACTAATTCCTACTAATTCCCTACTAATTCCTATAGCTTGTACACCAAAATTCCCCTGCGGAATACCCCTCGACTTGGAGCATTTGCTACCATATAATTAATTTTCTAATGTTTTTTTATTGTTAAAATCAGTCATTTCGGACAGCACACTTCTTTTATTTGCAGCGTTGTTTTGTTGACAAAATGAATGTTTTGAATCTAGTTTTATTAAATTTCCAAAGTATACTTGCTTGATAAGTGTATTTTCTCGATATTTTAATTATTATCCACCGAAGAACTTGTGTTTGGGTTAATATCAAACTGATTTTCGATTTGAAGGTATCAGTGGATTTGTCTTGAAAATTAGTATTTAACTACTGGGTGTCTAAAAGATGTTGCCATGTGAAAAAGTTGACATAATTACAAATTAATGATTTCGGAAATTTTGGTTTGTCGTAGCTACTAAACTTATTCGAAAAATATCACGTTTACATTTTGCTTTACATACCACGTAACTCGTGGTACCAAAAGTTGGACGTTAGTAGAAAATTTATTGCTACTATCAGTAGAATGAAACTCAACCATGGCAGATTTCCCTCACATCTCTGTAAAATAGGCGTTTTACAAACATCACATTGCTCCTATGGAGCAGAAAATTGAGACCTAAACCACATACTCTTTGGCTGTCCATTGACAGTCAATGATTCAAATATTTTAATGTCAAAACTAACTGAAAAAAGACAATCTTCCCCGATCTGGCTTCCAAATATACTTAGCTCTAATAAGTGCGAAATTTACAGTTTGTTGTATACCTTTTTAATGAAAACTGGTTTTAATATTTAATGAACATCTAATCATTGAATATAAATTGTTCAAATGTGTGCAACTTCCTATTGTCTATCCATTTGTTGTTCTCCCATGTCATCCGTGGTCAATCTTGTTATGTCAAATCTAAAATGCCCTGAAAGACCCCTGGGCAAGAAGCGTGTGTGCCTGGCTAATCCTCGTGTTGGAATTTGAATCATTATTATTATATATTTACCTTTTAAAGTGATTAGTGTTATTGTGATCATTGTTATTATACATACATTTTAAAGTTATTATTGTTGTCTTTGCTGAGACCAGCATGGTTATTGATATGAGGCTTTCAATCATTCTCTTTTCATCTAGACTATGCTAGGGGTGGTGTGTGTTTGTGGATATGTACGTGCGTATATATATATTAGTGTATGCGCGCGTGCGTGTGCACATATGGCTCCCCATAAATATCTTACAATTATTGTGGTATACATATGTGTGCGTTTATATGGTATATACCTCAAAAAATATTCGTGGCCAAAACGCTAAGATCGTAAGGTCAAAATTATAGAAAAAAAAAACATTTTGCTCTTATTGTTTTAGTCCATTTGATTCATTTCAGTGCATTCACTGTATTCTAGATGCAAAAATAAAAAAATCAAGTAGTCTCAAAAAATGTTCGCAGTTGTACTACTATTAAAATTTCAAAGTTGAGGTAATTTCCGAGGAAACCGGAAGTGATGGAAAAGTGTCAAATTATAAAAAAATTGCCGTTTTTGGTATACCGGGTGCCACAGGCTAGCGGCTCCCCCACTATATTTCCTTTATTTTTTAACTTATCCATTTGAAATTTGACCGCAACTTTTGATTTTTAAATGGAACACCATGTATATTTTTGCATATTTGGATTCAAGACAATAGTCTTGAGTATACCATGAGATTTTCGTGAATTTTTGAGTCGATGTTCAGTTTTTTTAAGCATTTTAAGACATTCGTCTAGAGTGTTTTGGAATACCAAAATTTGTTCACTTTTTTATCGAAAACTTATTTTTTCAAATGGGAAGGTGGTGGCTCCTACTGTTCAATAAATTATAGATTTTTTTCTGAATTCATTGATATTCATTTCAAATCTATGCTATTTGTTTTTCTATTTTATTAAATTTATTTAAAAATAAAAAATCACTTTCAAAATAATTTTTATTGATCCTTATAGTTTGCACTAGTACTTACTTATACCTATGGGACGCGTGCGCGTGACGTCACAGGTCTCAGACCTTAGGAAAAACAAACCGCTGTCATTAGCTGTCAAATGGCGACTGACTGAACCTCAGAATTAAATTTTTCGTAATCCTAGATTTTTTATCGATATTATATAATACAAAATGGCTAGTTTTTATTGTATCATTAATTGTGGAAGTGTGGCAATCCGAGACATCAGTTTTTATAAAATAACGTCGATTTACAGCCAGAAGAGATTAGATTAAACAATTCCAGGCAATTAAAAGAAATGCTTTAAGTTGTTGCATGTTAATGCAAGAATGATTGTGATAGTAATAACTGCTGCCCAAACAAGCAATAAACAATCCATGGTAAAGAAAATTAACATTTTATATTGGTTTGTCTCTGTTTTTAATAACTATTTCTTATTTAAATTTTAGTTGAGCGAAGCATGAACTGCACGGAGGGAGTGTATATTTATGAGAATACAAGTCATAATTAACAATTGACCTACATAAAATAGTAAAATACATGTTAGACATTTTATATAATATAATAAAAAATTTACAAAAATTACAGTTTGCGTAGTCTAATCTATAGGTATATAAGGTAGAGACGAGGAGTTAACCGCTGGAAGAAATTGTGTACATCTTATTACATGTACACATACACAAATAGTTTACAGTAAGTACGTCAGTCTTTCATTGTTTATTTTATAAAATGTCTTTTTCACAAAATTTACAGCGGTTAATCTCCAACCATAGCCATGTTCATTGCTAAAAAACTAAAAGGAAAGATTTCCTGTTAAATATGGTGAACATGTTTTGTCTAGACTGGCAACACAATCCCAGTGAGCATTAAGGAACCATCTGAATCTGCAGTAGCCCAAGGAGTCAATGGCTTTTATTCATGATACTAAGAGTTCATATCCTGAAAAATTAATTTCTGCATTAGTAAGTAATTATTTATAAAACAACATTTAATTAGGCAAGCATATATGAAAAAAATGGTTGATAACTAATTCTTACCGTTGTAACAAGCTTTTATCCTGCAAATTTCTTGCATAGTACTTCTTTCACCTAACCACAAACAGCTTCAAGACTTTTCAATGCCTTGAATTCGTCCTTCTGTCTACGTAATTTTTTCAAAAATCAAGTAATTCGCAACATCCCTATGTGTAACATTTGGAAATACATCAATATTTATACTAAAGTATTTTTTTCTCAAAATATAAGGATTTAATTCGATGGCAGCCGTATACCTAACCTCTACATCAGGAGACAATTCTGCAAAATACGAACTAACCGTCATCCTGACGAACAGAATTGTTTAGATAACAGTATTAAGAATAGTTGTAGATGTTAAATAATCCAACTAGTTCTTAAATGGCACAAACACTGCAAAATTCACTTTAAAGAAACACGTTTAATCGGTGGATTTCTCAATGACAGCTGTTTGTTTTTCCTAAGGTCTCAAAATCTGTGACGTCGGCGCACGCGACAAAGACACAAAAGAGAGAACCAAAAGGTTATTATTTACAAAAAATTAGTTATTCACATTTCATTATTAGACGTATGATTTTTGCAAAGGCAACTACGTTAAGGTTCAAGAAAAATTGTATTGAAAGTTATTTTTATTTTTAAATAAATTCAATAAAATAGAAAAACAAATAGCATAGATTTGAAATGGATATCAATGAATTCAGAAAAAATCTATAATTTATTGAACAGTAGGAACCACCACCTTCCCATTTGAAAAACATGTTTTCGATAAAAAAGTGATTTGTTCAATTTTGGAGGCTTCGTAAATAGTTATTAATGAAATTAAACGAAAAATTATATTTTTCTCTTGGACTTTACCTGCCATAGAACAAATTTTGGTATTCTAAAGCACTCTAGACGAATGTCTTAAAATGCTTTAAAAAATTGAACAACGACTCAAAAATTCGCGAAAATCTCATGGTATACTCAGAATGTTGTCTTGAATCCAAATATGTAAACATATACAGGGAGTTCCATTTAAAAATCGAAAGTTGCGGTCATTTCCGGGTAAACCGGAAATGGTCTCATACCGTTTCTTATGTCCAAAAATACATATTTACAAGTAGTTTCTGCACCCCAAATTTCAAATAGAGAAGTTAAAAAATAAAGAAAATGTAGGGTGAGCCACTTGCCTGTGGCACCCGGTATATTATCCCTGCCAAATTTAAGACTTATATCTTGAAAATTCTGGAAACTATGGCTTGTCTAATGATTCCGTTGACACTCGCTATATATATCTTAATACCAAATACTTTTAGAGTTACCTCATTAGTTTCTGTGTTGCAATCGGGATCCTGAACAGAAGTGAGGGTGAGGTGAGGGTGAAGGTCCTTTAAAATCAGTATCCGACCATAAAATTTAAACGGAAAGAAAATAAGTTCAATGAAAGCCTTGTATTAAATGGATACATGTATGTATTGTTTAAAAATTCAATTTTTATAATGTAAAAATAATTTAATGCCTAACTAAATAAGTATATATAAATAAATCAGTTCTGCATCAGCATGACAAGTTTTGGACGTATCCCGAGAATGTTTATATCAACAACATGCATAGAGTTGGAATAAGGGTAACAATCGACTGACACTAAAAGATTCAACTTGATAGATATAACAGGACTGTGCTTCGATTTCGAAGTTCCCCTATGGAGACGTCCTCGTAGTACAGTTGAATTGATTTTTTTTTCGGCAATAACATTCCACCTGAAATTTTATTGTTGATTCTTATGTATTATGACCTTCTGATTACGAAGAAAATATTTGTGCCCAAGCGCTGCCACGCTTTTGCAACTTATCTGCTTATAGTGGAGTAAAATCAAATGTGAATTATGAGTTTGAGTGATACCGAGGTATAACTAGATGAAACCTATGTTATATTGTAAAGGACATTTTAGGGCATAGAAATTGAGAATCTACAACTTTTTTTAGTAGGACCGAACTTTGAAAATGGCCCTTAAAGGCGACTAAGCTTCAATTCGAAAAACTACGTTTTTTCAAACATTTATCGCTATATTAATTCAACTGTAAAAGCTATAAGTTTGATTTCTTGCACACGTATACTCAAAACCTGAGCGATTCCAATGGTAAATTGAAAAATTCGAAAATATTCAAAATTTTTCAAAAAATATTTAGTAAAAGTAGAATCGTCAAATATATGCATGGAAAACTTCACTATGCGGTGGTCTATGTGAATTATTGAAAATTTCTATACACATATATGGAGTCAAATATAGTCAAAGCATTGAAAAAGTTTTTTAAAAAAGAATTATGACGATAGGTTAAATATTTATTGAAATACGTATTTTTATCAAGGAGCGAGCGAATGGGCCGGACGCTGATATGCGACTGCCGGGCAGAAATCACGGGCGCTCACGTCTAAGAAATATGAAATTATTATTATATTTTGTCTAATAATATCGGGGTACCGCGAGTCTGCCTGCAGTTAATACTATATTAAAATATCAATATTAGTGTAATAAATAGGGATTCTAAAATAACCGATCGGGGATAAATATAGTATAAAGCTGATTTTTTGCTACATGTTCCTAATGGGCCCAGGAATGATAATCAATCGAGTCCCTATGAATCAGCTGTGAGCTTTCGTCGCCATCTTCAAAAAATGGCTGAAAATCGAGGATTTTTGCACTTAATGAAAAATATCTAAGATAATCGAGTTATCAAAATTTTAGCTTTAAAATTGAGCATCTTTGAGTGCATAATTCTATTTTATTATTCATTAGATATTTTGAATTACATAAAGAGAATGGGTATTATAATAGTGTTATTACTTTTCCATATAAATATCCTCTTAAATTTTATAACAGTTCTTTATTGTAAAAATATTATTAAGACTTTCTTAACAAAAAAAAACTATTGACAGTAGCTTATTGTCCTCTGATATGTAGTCACGTAGTGGGAGGGCGCCCGTGACTCAATTACATTGCTATTGGCATAGCTAAAAGCAGAAAAGTTTGTTCATAACTACCAGCGCGTCTTCTAAATTAATATAATTTTAGTTAATTCCTGAAAACATAAAACATTCTACGCCCTAAAGATTGGAAAAAAGGAAACCTTTTAATATTCTGCTCAAAAGTGAGGCTACCACCAGACAATGTGTCATTATCTTTATGACTCTAAATAAAAGATTAGTAATTTGATCCGAGTGGGAGAAGAGTCATTTATTTTGATATATAGTAAAGAGCTCAAAATAAATATAAATTCTATAAGCGAACCTCGATATCTAATGTACAAAAATTTAAGGGCATATAAAATTCACGCATATTTTAGTTTAAATTCATTGCCTCCCGCAATTCCAGTTCGAAATATCTCTTATTAAAAAAGTGCAGCAGTAGAATGCCCTCGAAAATGGAAAAAAAAAGAAGAGAATTTGAGTGAAAAGTAAATATTGACATTCTGTGTCCCATTTTATCTGATAAGACACACGAACTTCCAGAATTAGTAAAGATTGTCCATTGTACTTGCACATCAAATTGCACTTCAAACAAATGCACCTGTAAGAAAACTGGCCGGCATGTCTAGTAATTGCAAAGGACATTCTATTCTTGTTTTAATAAAGAGTTGGTTGCAGATAATGAATAATAATTTTATATCCATTTTCCTTTTCAGTTCTTAACTATCTTTATCATTTACATTTCTGTGTATTTATTTTGAAATTTGTTGAATAAATAGACCGTAATAAATATGTAACATTTTTGTAACCCCGTGTACATTTTTGTAGCTAGAACTGCTTTAATGATAATGTTGAAAATAATAAATATGATATGAACACTATAATAATTTCAAAGAGGTATCATTAATATTTATGAATACATGTAGTGGGTCTAGAAAAATAGTGAATTTCATATACTTAAACATGTAAATACGCAGGGTGTCCCCGGATGGTTACTTATACCACAAATGCACGTAAATTTTATTCTTTTGACAAAAAGTCACTTTATAAAAAAATACGATTTATGTGTGAAAGTAAAGAGCAACTTTTTCAAATGGAATTTTCATTAAAAATGAAAAATAAAAATAGCTTTGAAATTTTTTTGCACCCTGTATAAGAAAATAAATTTTCTTAACCCAAATCACAATACTTTTTAGCAAGCAAAATATTTGAAAAATAATTCAAATTTAATTCAACCTGTGGTATAGATCACCGCATCCAGAGACACCCTGTATGTAGAAATACATCATGTTATACATCAAGAGAAGCAGAATCGTATCATTAAAAAGCTACTCTTGTAAAATTTTGAGGTCTCTGATAATTTTGATTACATTAAAAAACAGCTTTTTGGATATCCCGACGAAAGCTCACAGCTGATTCGTGAGGATTCGACGGATTATTGTTTCTGGGCCAATTCTGAACCATACCAAAATTCAACTTTATACCATTTTTGTCTAGCAAAAAAAAAACCTATTTACTGTGATTCGAGCACGGCACGGCGCGGTGGCAGCCACATCTCACGTAGGCGCTCATTCGTTCGCTCGTCGAATAAAATTCATAATTCAATAAATATTTAACCTATCGACTTAATTCTTTTTCTAAAAACTTTTTGAACGTTTTGACTACATTTGACTCCATATATGTGTATAGAAATTTTCAATAATTCACATAGACCACCGCATACTGAAGTTTTCGATGCGTATTTTTGACAATTCTACGTTTATTAAATATTTTCTGAATAATTTTGAATATTTTCGAAATTTCCAATTGACCATTGGAAGCGCTCAGGTTTTAAGTATACGTATGCAAAAAATCAAAATCATAGTTTGTACAGTTGAATTAATACAGCGATAGATGTTTAAAAAACACAGTATTACGAATTGAAGCTCCGCCGCATTTAAAGGCCGATTACAAAGTTCAGTCCTACTAAAAAAAGTTGTAGATTCTCATTTTCTATGCTCAAAAATGTCCTTTACAATATGACATAGGTTTCGTCTAGTTATACCTCGGTATCACCTACCTTCAGAAAACAGCGAGATAGAGAAGCGATTTTACTCCACTATTAATATATCTTGTACTTGTAATCGGATGGGAATTTTAAAAATACTGGATTATTTGGAATAAAATTCTTAAAAAATATAGACCTATACGATATGTATAGAAAACACCTTATAATATATTTTCTATAAGAAGGAGTAATTTCACCAAAGTTGGCAAAAATAAAACTCATTTATGGTCAAATACAATGCACCAATCCCGGACACCATGGCAAATAGATCGGTCAAAGATTGCGGACGAAATAAAATTTTTCTTCGTCAATTACCAAAGAGGTACGTCACTTTTTCCTTTTCAATTGTAGGTTATTTTATGCATTTTTAGGGGATAGAGTTAATTTTTTTTTAATTTTCAAAAAAAGTGCGTTTTTACAATTTTCAAAAATTCATTTTCTTTGACGCTCCTGTTTTTCACCCAATTTTCATCGAAACAAAATAAAATATACTGTGTAAAAAGTCTCGTATAACTTCAAAAATTTTATACAAAATGAAAATTAATTAATTTGAAAAGGCAATTTATTAAGCATACGCATGGTAATAATATATGAATGTATGATCAGTAATCAGAACCAAGCAGTAAAGACTAGAGTAGTATTATTTTTTATGGGTATGCCGATGAACAGAATAGCACTAAGGATAACGATTGCATTCGTCGTTTAGAAAGAAATGTTTGCGTAGATATTTCAATCACAAGTGGCATTATGATATCCTCGTTAGTCAAAAAAATTCTAGCTAATAGTGAAAATAAGGATAGCTTTATAAAATTATTGCGCAGAGTTAATAGATAATGACTTTAACGTTAAAATATGCAGAGAAGACGCCGTCGTTAAAACTGCTATTGATTTGAAAACCGAAGACAATCAAGTTATAATAGTTGGTGAAGACATTGACCTTTTGTTTATAATGACTCAATTAGCATGGAATCATCATAAAAAAACATATTTTTACAAATCTGCAATTCCACGTATTGAAGAGGTAATAGAAAAACACTATTTAAGAGTATATTTTCAAGTCCAAAAATGGTTATGTTTTGAGAGAGATCCGTTACAATTCGGGTAGCTTAAAACTGAGCATGGCTTAATGCCTGATGTTATGAGTGAAAGTAATAATTTTCCTAAAAATTCATTAAGTGATATTTCCTGTAACTGTAAGAAAGGCTGTAAATATAATCAGTGCAGCTGTAGAAAACTGAATATATAATGGTTTATTCTATGTGTCTATTATAAAGGAAATAATTGTGCCAATGCTTCTTCTACCTTTAATGAATCGGCTATCGATGAGGAATGCGGTGAAATTATGGCATATGGCGGTAATGAGGCTAATATAGTATATTTCATTTTGTTTCGATGAAAATTGGGTGAAAAAAAGAGGGTCAAAGAAAATGCATTTTTGAAAATTATAAAAAGGTAGTTTTTTTGACAATAAAAAATGCACTTCGCGCTGAATCCGAATCTGGCCTCAGAATTGGCCCATCACGTCAGCGTTTTGAAATATTTGAGGTTAAGTACTTAAAAAATGGATTTTTTTGAAAACTTTTGAAGTTATGTATAGAACTAGAAAAATTTTCTGCTTATTTCTAATAAATAAGTCATTTAGTACCATCCTTCCTCTTTAAAGTAAGCTTTCGAATGATCGTCTACAATGTTTCCTCGCAAAGTTATAGCCATTTTAAGGTGACATGAATTTGAAACCATGTTCCCTACAACCCAACAATCTTAACCAAACGACTCTAAACGAATCAAGATTTAATACAACAGAAGGGATAACCCAACAATCTTAAATAAGAGTTTGGTTAAGCTTGTAAGTTGTAGAGGATCATGGTTTCAAATTCATGTCACCTTAAAATGGCTATAACTTTGCGAGGAAAAATCGTAGATGACCATTCGAAAGCTTCTTTTAAAGAGGAAGGATGGTACTAAAAGATGTATTTATCAAAAATAAGCTGAAAATTTTTTTGAGTTCTATACATAACTTCAAAAATTGCTTAAAAAGCCATTTTTTAAGTACTTAACCTCAAATATTTCAAAATCCTGACGTGATGGGCCAATTCTGATTCAGCGCGAAAAGTTACTTCGGAAATGACCTTTAGCTGCCCAACAACATTCATGATCCCTTTATTCGCAGACCTGTGTAACGTACAATCGAAAAAACAAAAAAATGACGTACAATGTCTCCTTGATAATTGACGAAGAATTAAACATTTTATTTCGTCCGCCATCGTTGACTATTCTATTTGACATACAGTGTCCAGGATTGATGCATTATATTAGACCATAAATGAGTTTTATTTTTGCCGTCTTTGGTGGAATTACTACTTCTTATAGAAAATATATTCAATTTTGATTCTTTCATTTTTGGTGTTTGCTATTTTTTTTCCAGATGGCGGATTGACCAATACATATCAGACAGGTCTGTATTTTTAAGAAATTTATTCCAAATAAGCCAGTATTTTTAAAATCCCCATCCGATTACTAGTACAAGATATATTGCAGATAAGTTGAAAATGCGTGAAAGTGTGTCAAAAAAAAAAAATTAAATCAATTCGACTGTACTATCATTTTGTGAAACTTTGTTGTATTTCGAAAAAATTGAGATTAAAATAAATAATTCGGCATTTGGAGTGAATAAAACTTTGGCTAAGTGGTCATTCGGTACCTTTCCTTAAAACTTTTGTTGCCGGATGAAAATCAATTTTCCTAATGATGAAGAACGTCTCAAGTCATAATTCGACTTTTGTTAGCAAAAATCAGATTTTATCGCATTTTGTAGTAAAATAGAACATTCAGACATAATTGCAGATTAAAAAATTGGTAGTCGGATTTCCTTGCACTTTCCAAAAACATCAGATGGAAAATTGCAAAATTATGAGTATAACCTTATTAATATTAATATTTATTGTTGCTGCTATTTAAAATACAAGATATGATCGTTTAATTCTTCAGTGTAAAAGTCTAGAATTGTACTCAGTATCGTGAGTTAACCAGAAAAACCCCAAATACTGAATCAGGCCCTGACATATCAAACAAACATCCTCCAGCCTAATAACTATTCCACTGGCGCCCTAACAAGTAATTTCCCTGAATATTTTAGTTCATAATGACGTTATATTTCATGAGTCATATTGTTCTCGTAAAGCTCGAGTTCAAATCAATATTAAGTACTTTTTCAGCACGTTATTCTCACTCCCTATAGAGGAAAATAACAATACGGCCTTCCTTTTCATTTGGCAAGTAATTGTGCACTATTAAATATCTTAACCAAGCAGAAAAATGCACCAATTTATAAACAGCGTTTGTAGTTTATAGCCATATTTATCATTTTAATTCTAATTAGAACCAAAGCGAAAATTATAATTTATAGTGTCCTAATTTATAACATTTTTTAACCGGTAAAAGCACGCTTTAAGTAGAATATACAATAGAATCTACTCCCTGCTTTAGGCACCAAAATTGGAACGGACCCATGACCCACAGCGCCATTGTCTTGATTGTTAATTTGCAAATACTAAACTTTTTTAATTTGACTCTTAGCAAATTTATATTTTGTTTCTTTTGTCCCTTCTGTCTCTCGCCTCGGCGAGTGGCTATAACGTTTTTACCACGTTTATGCTTTTGAATCATGATACTATGACTAATTGACTAATCTCTTAGTCATAATATTATGTTTAAGAATAATCTATTAGCTGTTTTTTCGTGCAGGTAGTTTATTCTAATCCTCCCTTTTATATCCCCTTTATTCTTTCTTTAATGGTGTATCAGTTTGATTTTCTCTTAATGTAATGTACGTTCTCGAATATGATTGACTGTTTTTAGCGTTCTTTTCCTGTGATGACGTGACAGTTCCTTTGGAAATGTATATTTGGATATCTTCTGTGTTTTTTGTGATGGTGAATGTATGAATTAACCATCATGCTAGTATTACCTTGATGGTTAATTCGAAAGACCCTTCTCCAGTCTTTTTCTGGTATTGCCAGTGCTTGCATACAAATGACTTACCTTCTTGTATATCAAATGGTGATATTGTACTCTTTGCAGATGATACCACTATGATAAATTCTGATGTAAATCCAAAGTCTCTTCAAGAAAAACTGTGGGACACACAGTCAAAAGCCAAGCATTGGTTTGAAACTAGCAGGCTAAGCTTAAATGACACAAAAACGGAAAACATAATTTTTAGTCTTAGGGCGCATGAGCTGGACAGCAGCGAAGCAGTTAAATTTCTCGGAGTAGTTTTGGATAAAACCTTAACTTGGAAATCCCACATTGAATACATATCCATTAAACTATGTAGACATACATATCTATTGCAAAACCTAGCCAATAATGTAACTATAAATGTGGTGCTGATGGCATACTATGCTTTGTTCCAATCTACCTTTGCCTATGCTATTCTATGTTGGGGGCATTCCTGTCACGTTGACAGAGTATCCTCAATTCAGAGAAGAGCGCTAAGATATATGTTAAAATTAAATTATAGAGCTGATGTTAAACAAAAGTTTATTGAATTACGCACATTAACGGTACCTTCATTATATATTTTTGAGTGCTTAAAATTGGTAAAAAATAATATAGAATATTATAAGTCAAATGCAGTTGAGTACAACTACGAAACTCGTCATAAACAAAATATTTCTCTTAAATTCCTAAGACTACAAAAAACTAGAAATGCTGAAAATTATTATGGGCCTGTATTCTTCAATAAATTACCAAATCACATTCGTGATCTGTCAATTAACATATATTTACAACAGATAAAAAAAGAATTACTAAATAAAGCTTATTATAGTATAACCGAGTTCCTTGACGATAAAACGTTTTTGAGGATGTGATTCCCTCTCGGTGAGGCAACTACACAAACATACAGTTGGGTAATAAATTTTTAATAAATTTTGTGTATAATTTTTGTATAATAAATTTTATGTATTTTTGTGTATTTTAGTGCACAAATATTTAAATTGATGTTGTGTAAGTAGATATACATTTTATATGTTAAATGTTACTTACTATTGTTCTATTTACTGACTTGTGTAAGCATTGTATGATGTATTAACATGAATAAATAATTCTTCTAATTCTATGTTGAAAATATGATGAAGTTTATTTAACATGTTTTCCCATTCCTACTTTTATTGCTACATCCAGTGGAACTATAATTTTTATTCAAATAAGCTTAGAATGTCATGAAACGTCGAGATTTTAAGTTTGAGTAACAAAAATTTTGTGTATCGGTCGGTCTACCTGCCTGTCTGCCTGTGTCCATCTGTCGATCTGTTTGTAACTTTTCTTGTGCGCGCGATTACTCTGGAAACATTTAAGATATTGATTTGAAATTTGGTGTACGTATGTATTTAAACGAGATCTTATTCCGTTGAACAGTTGGGTGGTAAATGGAGGTAAATAGGTAAATCAAGCAAGTAAGAGTCCACAAAATTGGCATTTAGTATATACAACGGAAGCTAAGGTCTCAAAAATTATGGTGGAAATCAGCAGCCAATTTCGACCTTGGTGAAACACATGATCAAGAGAAAAGATATTTCCGTTGATGATATTGTAATAAACATTTATCTTGCATTATTTTAAATATTATATACAGAAAATTCTTTCATTTTACCTTGGACAATTCTTGTTAGTAATTAAGAATTTAGTGTATAAGCTATCTGCCGATTAGGGTACTAGGAAAAACAAAATTAACTGTTTCAACTGATCATTCAATTTAATAAAACTGTATTTCTTTTAAAATATATTTATTCTAATAGATTATTAGTAAATTTGAACCTACTTATTGGCCCTGAGGAAGAATAGAATTAAAAAAGGTAAAAAATAAATTGATACACTACAATACCATACATATTCTAAAACTCCTTTCCACTATTTTCAGCCCTTGTACATTAGACATACCTGATTTTTAACTCTCTTTAAAGGGTGATAAAATCATTTTCTTCTATATAATAGAGCTTACTGACGAACATTGATGTTTATCATTGAATAATGTAGGTTGTAGTAAGTATATGTAAGTTTTTAAATAGTTCCAGAGAACTTTATGTATTTTTTAAAAATAATATTTCTTTTTCCACTTTTTTTCTTGTAGTTTTCATTATTTAACTTGCATTTGAATTTATAGTGAACTCAATTCGGTAAGTTTAGCGTAATTTTAATTCAGTTACTTATTGTAAGTTTGAATTCAACTTAAACAACTGTCTGTAATTAGGATCTTCATCCTATAGACATGTTTACCAAAATAAATAAATAAATAGGACAGATATTACTAATTTGTGTCCTATATGCATTTCCTTGATTTTTTTTCGGCAACTTTCTGTAAATCTATTTAACTCTTCTCTTAGTGTATTAAAGCTGGTCAGGAGTATATTGATTTTGCCTATTTCTGGTATCGTTTGCCATTTTATTTGTGTGCTTACACATTCCGTTTGAGTAAACATCAATCGTAAATTATTTTGATGTACTACAGCTTGTGTAGCATTCGAAGAGCTAACCCATACAAGTGACAATAAATCCTAGAATGTACACAACAATCACTGTTAAATAATTTTTTATACGCCCTTTACATCAGGTTATGGTTGTTGATATGTCCGTTAAATTGATTTCGAGTAAAAAATATTTTTTTCAACTGCTTACTGAAAGGTCACATGTTAGGATAGGTTAATACATGAGTGGGTTATAAATCGACTTCAGACCCTTCATTGATCTGCTGTGACCCACACCTAATTATATTTCCCCCAATAAGTTAGCTTTTTGATAAAGCTAATAAACTTATTAGGTAAGAAGCCGTCCAAGTCCTGACAACAGTTCTCCTTTGTCAAATAGCGACAATCGGATTATTTCTTGCAGCTAGACAGGTACATAGAACGTGCTTTGCCGTTTCGTCTCCCTCTAAACACGGACGCCAATCAACATTTTCCACTACTGCAAGTCTACGCAGATGATGATAATAGATAAACTCCTTTGATTGAACTAATCTTTATAGTTCCTGCTGTAACCAACCATACATATTATTAAACTCCTTTCCAGGTTAAGTTGTTTATATTTACCCCATTAGTTCCAAATGCATCATTGGAATTCATTCCAGAGTTTGAATTAACTTTTACGATTAGTTATGTTACAGAGTATACCACCACCAAGAAATGATCATTAATCCACGAGCATCCCTCCCGTTGAAACCTAAACGAATATTA
The DNA here is from genome assembly GCA_936432065.2 of Rutpela maculata. NCBI lineage: Eukaryota > Metazoa > Arthropoda > Insecta > Coleoptera > Cerambycidae > Rutpela > Rutpela maculata. Next base: position 142,191,582 of record OW386288.2, read on the forward strand.
TAATCAGACGTCATGTCTTTTATTATAGATTAAATAAAAGTCACTAATAAACAACTTAAAGTTTATTTTAAATTACAAAACACTTGCTCAACTTTACTACCGTCCTTCAGTACTGCCAACATCAACCCCAAGAGGTATTTCGAGTGTATTTCATACTACTTGATTTTTTTATCAGTTTATCTATAGAATGGGCTGTGAGGTAAGTGGCGGGCATGCTAAGTGTTGCCTCAAGGTTAAGACTCTTAAATTCATCAAATTCAACATTTGCCAAAAAATACCTAATTAACCAGACGAATGTTCTCTACCACTAAGTTTCTTATAACTATTCGATCACAAATTTTAACTTAAGACAGATTTTTGATGGTATGAAATACTCTCAATCTAGAGTGGCTACATCCTACCGTACTGGGAGCTTGAAGTTTTTTTTAGATACACCCATCACTCTACCAAACTCTCGAACATTTTGGTATTTTTATTTTTGCGATGCGGTTACTAGGGCCAGTTATATTAAGGAAAACAGCAGAAAATGTTAGATTTGCGACATAAATTGTTTAAACTTAGACATGTTTAATCTAAAACTTCTCATTGCAATGGTTGCCACACCTGAAATAAATTAAAACCGTAAAATCGCTCCACTAAAACAATTCCTTAGTCACCGTTTTTAGCACTATTTAAGCGACATTCTCATGAAGTTTTAATGATTCTATGAATATAATCTAAATATTTGTTTATTACCATCTCTATGAATTGTCGAATAGGAAGGAGTCTGTCAACCACATCCTGGGAAAGCAACAAAAATGTGTCCCTGAACAGCCAGCTTCATTAATTTGACCAAAAGGCTCATACCGGTACTTTGTCTTTCACCCAACCAATCTAACGGTATTTTTCATACTTTCCGAAATAATAAGTAAATGAGATCAAACAGAATAACGTCCTCGGACCCACGGCTGAATTGACCC